>JAYJMB010088558.1:0-17713 GCA_036873735.1 Pouteria campechiana | reverse complement strand
CCCACCGTGAAAACATAAATTATCTTTATAATTAACCTAAAAAGATAACTCCAAACCCAAAAAGTCTATTGTTCTCTTTATTTGCTTGTCATCTCCTGCACTGCTTTTTTTTTTTTTTTTTCATAGTCTTTTATATCTTTTATTCAGATAATTTTTTTGCCATTCCCTTTCGTTTCTTTTGTTTTTCACCTATCCAATCAAGCCCTATAGCAATGGCCAACCATCGAAGTGAAGCTACGATTGTCTATCTATCTGGTTTTTAGTTCCGCATAGATATCAGTGATACTAGTGTAGTTGGAATAGTGAGGGGCTGATAAGAACAAACAGACCATGGAAATAAATAACCAGGAAAACGTAGAGACATAAAACTCTGGAAAAACTAACTAATTCCCATGTAATCTTTGATATAAATAAAGCGGTCATAATCTAACGCATAAATCTGTAGATGTTGTTTCCATCAAAGGTTATACGTGCGTCTCTAATCCATGTCTTGATTTAAACTTAAATGCGCAGCTTTATTTAGGTTTTACACGTTATGGACTTTTGGACAGGGTTAAATTACATGAATTATTTTCAACTGCTAATCGTAATTTGATGATTATGTTACACAATTTTTTAAACCCAATTATTTAAAACGGTTCATAAAAACAAAAACATCTTCTCATTTGTGTATTATATGATATCAAATATTATCGAGGCAAGCTTGCATCTTGCTGCCCTGAGCGAAGCTTTCTTTCAAGTGATGACTGCGAAAGACTGACAGTGCGCGCTGGTTACTAGCCTTAAGGTGTATTTGGAAAATGGTAAAAATTAAAGAAGATGAAAATGCATTTCTTAAACAAATAATAAATAGATACCACACATCTTATTAATAAATTTACTTTTTTTCTATTATTATCTTTATTTTATTTTATTTTTATTCGCATTAACATAATTCCCTTTACATACATCATCAATGTCTTAACATTTGCATTCATCCAATCACACCAAAGTTACAATCTAGCTAGCCACCAATCCTGTAACTTTGGGACATGTCAAGCTCTAGGATGTGGTGATGATGAATGTGGCCCGCATGTAGGAAACAAATTTGAAATTGGATATTATGTTGGTGACAAGATTTGTTGTGCCATGGTGGGGCCGGGGCCCATCAAGTACAGACAGCAAACTAAAATGCCTATCGAATATGCTGGGGATATCTCCGAGGGTATGATCTGATGCTTCATGGGATCATCATGATTTCCCCACTCGTCCTTCTCCTTTTCAACTCACCCTTCATTTCAACTAGCACTGGTTTATAGTCACTCCACGTGACGCAGCCTTTCTCTCGGTGAATCCGGACCGTCCAACTTGTAGCCCCCCATCTATACATGTTTTCTAGCCATAGGCGGTCCAAAATTGGTCTCTCTACCACAGCCATCGTTCACGTCTTTATTTGGAGATTTAATCTATGCACTTCAAGGTGGCAAGCAGTCTTCACTTTAGCGATAGAGGTAAATTATAATAACCTTATTTTTAAATTTTCAATCCTAATTTTAATTCTAATTTTCTTTGTAAAACTTACATTCTAATTTTTTTAAAATTTTAATCCTAACTTTAATTCTACTTATATTGGTAAAACCTGAACCCTAAGACTAACCATATTAATTAGCTTGTCTGAGCTGGGTGTATATGGGTTCAACCTGAATCCGACTGGCCCGACCAAACTTGATTTCGAAAATTGGTTTAGCAACTTGGTGCAGTTTGAGTGGTCGGTAACCGGAACCAACCAGATCCCATTTCCACCTGTAGCAAGCTAGGCCACAAAGATTGGATCCTCATGCATATCGGCCACCAATATTAAGCTAGACACGCCACAAATGTGTCACACGTATGACACGTGATGACCCACAGGTGCCTTCAGCACCATTAATTACTGTTTTTTAATATGATTTTTCCCACATTTATTTATTATCTTCGCCGTCCATGTTTGAAAAAGATAATAATAAAGGTGGAATGTGGGTTAAGGTGGTCCGGTCTTGGATATGCGGCGGGCGGGCACGTTTGTGGAGATTTCTGTTTTCAAGTCCTATTGGCAATGATTTAGAGGAGGAAGGATGGTGGGGCAATCAAGCCGCCTTTGACATCGGTCGGCAGGCTGTGTCCAGGGCCTTTCATCAGGTGGGGCCCACATGGAATATTGGTGTCACCGAGAAATCTAGATGGCCCACTTTTCAGTTATTGGGTCACTCTTGAACCTTGAAATTAAATACGCTCCGTTCATTTTCTCCAATGTATGGTCACTTTTGATTGTGCATGTGCTACGGTAGTAAATTGATTCATCGTTTTTATTCGAGCCCTATTTTGATGGTTTTTAAAATCCGACCTAACTATTAATGTTATCATCATCTATTTAGTTAAAACCTTAAACATCATCTCAATCAAAAGCTCATGTTGATTACAAAATTAAAGTCAATTAGAAGATAAATTTAAATTCATTAGAATTATTTAATCATTTAGAGGGGCTCACATACTTTTAATTAAATATCCAAATCTGCTAAAGTATTTATCTCATCTATAATATTATTTGTATAGGATTTATAATATTTTAATGCTTAAGTGAATAAATATAAGTAAGTTTTAAATTTTAAATACGTTTTTACACATTTAAATGGTGTGACTCAAAAGATTTCTATTGAATTGTTCTCTAATATCTTTATTAAATATATAATACTAAATACAATATAAAATTATCAAGATAAATGAAAAGGATGTATCAATTCACTTGGATAGCACATGCACTTTAGAAGTATTCCTTATATATATATATATATATATATATATATATATTGGATTATTCACAAGTGTTCCTCGTTGAATCATACGAGTCTTTCATGTTCGTATTTTGCCGTGGAATATTTATTTAACAAAGGTGTGGCTTTATTTTAGACCCCTATTCTGCAAAACCCGGATCAAGGGAAATTTGCCTCCACGTCATTACTCACTTAGTGGGGTCCACCAGTATGATAATTTCCGCCAGTGGTCGACTTCAATTTGTTTAAAATAATTTGAATGGAATGAGATGAGAAACTTCTTTCCACCCTGGACTGTTGCTTGTGTTCTAATGTCTTTATGATAAGCATTTGTTTGGGATGTACCATTATAAAAGCGAAGATGCCTAAAACACACTGGCCTTTTTTTTAATGCAATACTTATCTCTTTTTAATAATTAACTTTCCCCCTCATTGTTGTCTATATTTTAATTATCATTTACAAAATTTTTATACAAAAAGCACATCTTTGTTTTTATCTATAGCTGATATCTTCTCTGGGAAAATCTTTAGTGAGGTTGGTTGCATGATGCAACCCTTCATTTTTCATGTACTATGATGTTCTAGCAAGATCCAATTCATTTATTATACTTCTCCACATATATTTTTACGATGTCAAAATTATATTTTAATTTAATATTCAGATAATTCACAGCAAAAAATTCATAAGATGCTTAAAATTAATTTTCTAAACGGCCTATGTAAAATTTTGACCAAGCTGAATTTTTTGTACTTAAATTAAATAAATAATATTAAATATATTATTTGACTTAGATTTGACTAAAACATCATAATAATTTATAAAAAAAATCAAAGGTTATAGCGTGCAACCAATTTCAAAATAGTTTTCAATTATTTTATATTCTAATGACATTAATTTGTATATGTTTTTGTTATAATTCTGGTAATACTCCCAACTATTAGCTAATGTAAAGTATTATTTGATTTGGGCCCACTAGATTTTATTATGATGCAAAGCCTATATAAATATACCCCATCCTCACAATGACTTGATAGAGTTTACACTCGAATCCTTAATCTAAAGTCATGTTGGTTTTGAAATCAACTTTCTTAAGTATTCGATATAACAAGTCATTGTCATATGTGTTTTGAGTTAGAAAGTTTGCACAAAACCATATAAACTTAGTGCCAATAGGATCTAGTAAGCGTTCGTGGGGTTACACTTTTGTTCTTCTGCGTTAACTCTCAACTCTGTGAGTCCCGACTTTCGAAAGTGGTTTCATGTGATGCATGCATGTGGCTTTTCTAAATTGCTTTGATACGATATAAAAGACTGTGTCGAAGTGTACTTCACATTTACTAAGATTTGAAACAGTACTTCAAATCACATTTGCTAATAGCTGGTGATGTTACACTCTTCTTCTTATGCGTTAACTCTCAACCCTGTGAGTCCCAACTTCGAAAGTGGTTTTATGTGATGCATGCATGTGGCTTTTCTAAATAGCTTTGATACGATGGAAAAGACTGTGTCAACGACTGTGGTGTACTTTTTCTTCCATCATCTTTATTTTAAGTGAAGCCTTCTCTTTTTTCTTCCATCATCTTTATTTTAAGTGAAGCCTTCTCTTTTTCTTGGAAGCCATCTAGGTGTCGACAGAACTACACATTTTCCATTAAAAGTGCGTGGAAGGTGGCAATTCTCGCGCCCACAGAGTTGTTCACACGGCAATGTCGGCAGTGCAAAAGGAATGTAAGCAACACAATAAAAATAAAATATATAAATACAACAAAAATAATAAAAATAACACGATGATTATAGAAAATTGATTAAAGATGTAATAACTTGTATGGTTGGCTATACATATATATATATATATATGGCTGATCACATATGGATATTTGGAGACAGATTTAGGGCCCATCATCAATTAATATTCTCTCCAAAAAGCCTTACATCGAATTACACTTTAATGACGCAAATATATAAATGGATTGCATTAATGGAGTCACATTAGGTGGTGGCACTCTATATAGCTCCACCGATGCTCGATTAGGATATCATGTCTCCATCTGGGAGATTCGTTATTATTTCGTGGATGACCTAAGAAAAATGTCCTTTTTTATCTCAACATACACTAATTGAGCTGTCACATATTAATTTCTCCAAATAGTGTCTTTTGATTGTCAGAACAGTCCTCCATGTTATCAGTGACAGGATCGCTAGGTGGCCCACCAGACTATAATAATTAACGGGGTTGTGGCGATTAGCAAATTTGGGGGTGGAGAAACATCAAAAGCCCTTTTCTTTTAGACTGCTTGAAGTCATCTATCTTTTAAAAAAATGGATGACACATGTCATGGAGTGTGGTTAGATTTGTAGATGCGGCGGGCTGTAAAATTTTCTTAACCAGATATGGTCAATCCAATTCCATAATGATTTCCTGTTGAAAGAAAAAGAAAAAAAAAAAAAAAGCGATTTGGTCTTTGTAGTGGGAGAAGCACATAAATTGAAGACTACTTTATTTATTGCTTTTAAAATTATTTTCTAATATCATGCGGTTCACCTTTTCCATGCAATCCCACGTGCTAATGCGGAATTTCTTTCTTGTGTTCGATGTCATGCTTGTTTCTTTTATCTACGCGCGCTCATTATCTGTGCTGCTGTGTGTGGACCAAGTAGGGTGGTGGGCGTTTTGATATAGACCACAGGTCCAAAAGGAGGGAAGCACGTCCACGTCATTTCTCACCCCAGAGGCCACAGAGTCAACGAGCCACCAACTACCCCTCATTCCCATTTTCGCATTGGCTGGACTTGGTTGAAATCTAAATTCGATTCCACCAATGCCCGAGCATCCCATTGTCGTTTGTTGGTTTTATTCGCCAAGGGAAATTTATGAGGAACACATCTTTACCTTCTCAGTTTGTATGATGGCAGGCGTGGTTTTAAAATAAAAAATCCGGATTTGACTTATGAGTTAAGCGTTTTCCAAGGTAATTAAAGAGGATGTTGTGTTAGTAGCTGCACAGTTTCACAGTATCTGAGCTTCAGAGCCGCACAAAAACGCACAACGCACGTCAACAAATTAAGGGTCTGTCTGGATATATTAGGAAGGGATATATTAGCCACATATTATTTTCTTTTACACTTTCTAGACTAACATGACACATCAACTACTATAGCAATTTTATTTTTTCATTATTATTCATATAATCAATTTTTTACTTTTTCATTAAAAAACTTATATTATTAATATTATCGGCCGTAACACTTTTCTAATATAATACACCTTGCTTTTAATATACTCTATCCGAACATACCGTAAGAAAAGAATTACCAAACACTTGTGTTTGAAAATATCCCCAGTCCATGCCATAGAAAATGATGGGCACATTGTCAATGGAAGCATCATCACCATACACTGTTTCCCACCCAACTTAGGTTAGCTATATGAATTCATCACTCTTATTGATTTCAGGCTATGTTTTCAATAGTTTCAAGCATTTTTATATCTTTCTTAATGGGCTTTAACCATGTCTTTGTGGCCTTACTGTAGCTCTCTCGTAACCTTCTACATTAATTAATGGGATGCATATCAAAATTCGCAACAAGGAAGGAATTCAGAGAAAGCCAAATTGAGGCTTTTGGACGGGTAGCGGGAAAGGGGATGTTTGGTGATCCAATTGATGAGATCAGGCAACTAGGATCGTCACATTCTCTTCGCAGAGTGGAAATAACTATTCGGGCGGCACGCATGTATGTCTACCTCGTGCCTATGACAAACTATCATGGCAAATAAGACAAGGCCAAATTCCTTGTTGGTAATGTTCTCTTAGCAGTACTCTTTCATCTCAGCGTCAGCATGTGGAGTCGTCCAAAAATGAGACTTATCCGATTATCTTCGGCGCTTCGTGTGTATTTTGTCTTTGGTACAAATTAATCGCAAGGTAGGATTCGTTCATTCATGCTGGGGAATATTATAAAGTCTTATATATTCATTATTTTAAATAAAATGAATACTTTAAAAAGGTTCAAATGTTTAACTAAAAGTATGTAGGTCTCCTTAGTAATTAAATAATTCCAACATTTAATATTTAATATTACATAATTTCAATTTTACAACCCATATATACTGATTTTTAATTGGGATAATATTTCGATTTATAGCTAAATAGATAATAATAAAATTGAATATTGAATTAACATGATAATTTCACCTCTATGATATCCAAATTATAAATCATTTCTGGCACATACATACATTGAAAATGCAATTCTAATGGACAGCCATTCCCATGTCAACTTGAATTTTAGGCATCAGCCTGCCCTTTCACCTAAACGGCGACCCCAAAAGCTATTAGGAAGCAGAAGAGCACTACCCAACTTTATGTCATTGATTGCTGGTTGAAGTGACGTGGATTTCTAGCCTCTGCAGCGGCCTGATGAGATTGTTAAATGCAAAACCTATATATGAGGACCCCCTTAGTAAATAGCTTCACATGATTCCTCTCATTTATTAGTTTCCAGGCATTATCTTTGACTATTTCAAATGTCATTTTCAAGAAATAGAGGCATTAAAAAGTAACCATCAAATGATTCTCTACACATCTATACTCAATTATTTGACACAATAAATTAACACCCTGTCTTGGACAACAAAAACAAAGGCTAGAAATAGTTTTTTACTCTCTTTTTGTTTTCACCTTCTTTTATTGAGATGATGTTTCTTTAACCCTACTTAATCTAATGGTTATATTTTCAATAATATTCTCTATCTTTTTGTTAAAAAAAAATCAATGAGGCCTTTGTATTTTTATCATTTTTAATAGAAATCCCAGGAAGGAGGGCAGGAGATAGTTTTTGTGTTCAGGAATGTAAATGAGGCACGGAGCCCACCTTGCCCGTACTCATCCAACTCCATCCAGCAGCATGTGGCGCCATATGCTTGCTACTTGCTAGCTAGCTCTACCGACTCGAACACGATATCCATCAATCAACTTCCTCTCCCATAAATGTGTGAGCTGTGCACAGCAACAACTGAGGTGAGGTTAGAGAGAGACAGAGGGTGCAACTGAGGGGAGAGAGAGAAAGAGAGAGAGAGAGATGTCATCAATGTATAATTGCGCTACAGTTGTGAGCTGGTTCGAGCCATACAATCTGTTCCACATTTATTTTTTGTGACAGTCCACAGTACTAGTCCACATGTGGAGGAGGCAACTTAATTTCCCCAAGGACGTCACACATGATTTTCATGCTGCCTTCAACCCTCCCACCAATTACACACTTATGAACCTATCTATCTTTCTTTCTCTCTGATGTGATGTTTATTTATCTCTGGTAACTCTATCCTTTTAATCTGTGCTTTCAATTGTTATCTTCCATTGATTTATCATTTCATTTGAAAAGTTTTATCTTTAGCTGGCATTATCGCTATCGTATTCAATTTCTTTTTATCCTTTCTTTTAACTTTTTGTTTTAAACCCTTTGGTACATGGATTGTCAGTCTATGACCCCCTGTTACATACTCTTTTAACTCTTAAAAAACTGGGGCCCACAACGCATTTTAGTTTTATCTCATTATGTAAAATGTTTTAAATATCATTAATTTATATATTAATTTAGAATATATAAAGTAATCATATTTATTAATTTAACTAAACCTAAAAAATGTATAAATATCCACATAAGTTTCATCATTATAGAATAATAATTTTCGTATGACCATTTATTAAGATACTATATATACACTTTCAATCCATGCCTTTGAAGAGTAATGAAAGAGAATAATAGAATACTTGCCGCGCAGATAATTTATTTAATTAGGCTATAATAAATGATAAATAGAATTGCTATGAAAGATAGTGTAATATTTAACTATTTATTAAGATCTTGTAATGTCGAGTCATTCACTAAGTATACAATATACTAATTCATTAAAATTTTCCCCCCCTAAATTTTTATTTGAAAGAAGATAGTTTCATGTAAATCTAAAATTCATTAGCATTTTTTTTTTCAAAATTTGAGGGCGCAATTGTTCCCACCACCTCTACGCAACTTGGTATATATATATATAGAGAGAGAGAGACTAAACAAATGAATTAATAACTTTCTGAATTCATAAAAGTGGTCCATCTTATAAGCTTTGCAACAAACGTTCAACATTTATCATTTTTTGTCTGATTTAAATACCTTTTTTTATTAAAAAGTGAATTATATTTAAAATATTTCATGCGATGAGATGAAATTAAAGTGCAGTATTAGACACACTGAGCATGTAACTGGGTACTATCTTTTACTACTATCCAAACATGCTCTTATACTACTAATTGCATGTATGCTACTTCGAACAAGACTTCTCTTTACTAATGAAATAATTCTAAATACTAAGCTGAGCCACACAACTTGATCTGAGTGATTTACTCAAAAATACTACATCGAGGAGCCGTGCTCTTCAAAGGGTTCTCTCCGTCCGTGGCAGTGCAAAATAAATGAAGGGTCCAGATCTCATCTAGAGAAATCAACTCGTTGCAATCTAAACCAAGTCAGCCTGTGTTCCTCATTACAGTAGATAACGAGAATTCATTGCTTTTCCTCCAGAGCAAGTTAATAGACTGCATTGCTGTGTATAGAGAAGGAAACCGCGCATGGTTCACAGTCAACCCCATATCTCTTTCAACCTGATGTGAAAAACCCCAGAAAATCCAGTTGGGTCCTCTGCATTCTGCAACCAAAAAAGCTGCTTCCCTTGTTGATGACAAGACAGAGAAGTAAAGGTATGAAAGACAACAAGCACTGGAGGGGGGCTGTTTTTACCCATTTAAAGAGTTGGGCCTTATACTCTTCCAGTTTGCAAGAGAGCCTTCTCTCTTCTCCTTGCATTTAAAACCTGCTACTGTATTTATGAAACGGCAGAGAATTAAAGAAGTTAGATGATTTCAGGTGCGAAGTAATAAGGAGTGAGCAACCCTTTTTTCACTCCCCTTTTTTTCTTTCTTTTTCATTACAAATCAAATGCAAATAAATTTGGGTTATTTTCTGTCTTTTTTTTTCTGAGTTAGACATTTATTTATTTACTTTTTTTCAAAACGTCCTTTTCTTAATGATAGCCGGTCAGAGAACTAAGGCCGATGGAGTTTCCAGATCATAGCAGTTTAAAAGGTGTTTTTTTGGTATTTGTTTCTATTTCGAGAGGTATCCTTTGTAGGAAATACCATGCGGGAGCATGCTAAGCAAACTAGTATCTTCTAACAATTTGGATTTTGTCAGATGATCAAGCCTGTTTATATGAAAGATTTAACATAGATGGGGACACTGTGGAGAACGTCTCAAATTCCAAGATCCTAGACCCTTGATATCGTGGCTTATGAACAAAGGGTCTGCAGCTTCATAGTTGTAAGGAAAAGTTATTGTAGGGTTAGAAAAATTCAATCCAAGAGATCCTTAAGGGAGTTTTTTATTTATGGCGATCCCCATTACTTCAACGGTTTGGATCATTGAGCCATGGTGCTTGCATGCTCCAAATCCATCTCGTCATCAAAGCATCCATTTTCGGAATAGCAGGACCACTATCATTCCTGCCCTTATCGTTGATGGGTCAGTAGAGATTAAAGTAAAGGCAATATGGGTTGAGAATTTCCAGTGTTTAAGAATATGTCTATTTAAGTAGTTTGAACTTCTCATTCTCTCTTAGGTTTCTTCTCTCTCTTTCTCCTTTTTTCTGGTGATGGAGCCTTCCAAACTCATTGGAGGCACAGAAGAATGTAACAGTTGTGAATCTGGTTGGACCATGTATATTGCCTCCCCCAGGCATGATGTTGCTCTTGCTTCTGCAGATGATTATGGGGATAATGATTATGGCGATGGTGCTGAAGATAGCGACTGCGATGATACTGATCATGAAGGCGACGGAAACAAAGATGACAACGATAGTGATGATTCGATGGCTTCGGACGCTTCTTCTGGCAAGAACCATCGCGAACACCTGTGCAAGAACTCCGATGTTAACGGCAACAGAAGCTCAGATCACCATAATAAGCACGAGGAATATAATGGTTTTGGTGGGATGCGCTTTGGTTATAAACCAAATGAGGAAGAATATTGCAAAGAAGAGAAGGAAATGAGAGATGACGAAGGAAGCATTAAAAGAGAGAAAGAAAACAAGTCTCGTGTCAGAACTACTGCCAAAGCAAGGAAAATCAACTTGAAAGGAAAAAGAAAATAAGCTCTCCTCATCAAGCAGTTACGCTTGCACAAGGATGCTTCACTTGGGTGTTCTAATGGGGTTGGTGCGCCATTTTGCAGTGTACACAAGGTCTATGCATTTCATCTTGGTCCCCTTTTGTTTCTTTTGCTTCCGTGTTCAAGTTTTGAATCAATGAATGCTATGGAATCCTGCATGTATGTTTTCAGATGCCTTTGTGAGCAAAAAAGCACCTTTCATAGATGGGGGAAAATCAGTCTTGCTTAGTTAATCCTAATGCAAAACAGGTGGTGGGAGTTCTGGCATATTAGTTTAGCTGCACCTCATGTCGATTTTACGATTTATTGTTTCTCTAATGGAATACAAAAGTGTATATATACTGGAAAAGAAACGAACATAGGCATGCATCTACATGTGTATAATGTCATTCCCATCTTCAGTGATGGTGATTAAGCAACAGTGTAGTAGTGACTAGATCAGACTTTGCTTTTGAGGTGCTGTGCAGACTATTTCTAAACATGATAAAATGTATGCAATCTCATGAGTGATAGAGTTATGGTTTCGCAATACATCAAGAGAGAAAATTGCTATTCAGAAATGCAAGTTTTATTAGGAAGCCAGAGTAGAGGGAAGATGGTAGATCTGTAGGTAGCAAGGTCATGGAACTAAGCAGTAGCTACTTGGCTGTTGTATGGTTCTTTTCAATGATTTCTTCTACATGTGGTTATCTGCATGCACAGCAACCGTCCAGATGTTGCAGAAGACCATCTCCTTGGCCACTCCCAACCAACCTTCACTGACCATCTCCTTGGCCACTCCCAACCAACCTTCGTTAACCATCTCCTTGGCTACTACTCCCATTCAAGCTTCATTGACCATCAAATGCACCATACTAATCATATATAGCTGGGATATACAGACCAGACCCATGCTGCAGGTATTACACGGAATGGACAAAATAAAAGCTAGCATTTTCTTTATTGACTGAAACCTATACCTAAACTCTTAATCCAGACAAAACCTTGATCTGACCGGTATAACTATCGACTGTAGATACACCAAGAATCCCCCACTTTGCAGCAACCCAACGCCAACTCATGGACTAGCTATGGAATTTTCAGAAAAATCAGAGCATCTGCCCAAGAGAGGCAGAAATGTCGGATATTTGAATGGGGAGTTGCTTTGGGAGACAAGATTGCCATAACCCATCATATGGAAAGAGAATGTTATTCAATTTTTGAGAATAGAAGCTACATGTAGGAAGGCCTAAGCCCTCAAACACAGAATCTCATCTGTTAGATAAAACTCAAATGTTAGAAATTCAGAAAGAGTAAATAAATAAGAAATCTTATTATAAAATTCGTAGTTCAAGGCTTGACATCAATTATTGATAATTTCTCAAGACAGATTTGTTGCCCTCTTTATTTGCAAACTGAGATATAAGTATAATTTGTCTTCAGGATATAATGAATAACAAAATAAAAATAACACTAAGATTTACACTTCTAAGTGTTGAACAAATTCTTAGATAGAAACTTTCTTGAAACGCCAAAAATTTTTGTAGACAGAAATGAAAATAGTAAGGCTATCTTGACTTTTCACTGTATTAAGCAGAAGAAGATTTCGATTATCTTGACACAAATCTTTACTAAAATTAAATAGATTCTGTAGGGTCCTGATGTCTCTTCACAAAAGACACCAAGATACCCTTTCAGAACTTTAAACAACTCTTAATTTCAAAGACACAACCTTTCACTTAAATAGCCGAAGTTAAGTGGTTTATTTTGTCAGTTTCTAATAGTTTAACTAACTGACTATAACTACCAAATAAATTAATTAAGTGCGCCAAAAGACGCCCAAGCAACTCTTGCGCCTGCATTGCACGCATGCTTGTGGATGATGTTGCATCGTCCTTATGGAGATCCGAACTCAGGCAATCTGTAATAAAACCTTACTTTGTCACTACTATGCCACATGATAATTTTTAAAATATCTTTAATAAAAAAATAATATTTATTTTTAAAATTTATTTAACACCATCAACACCATGGTTCAAATCCAAAAACAAAAGAAAAGACAACGCAAATAATTTGGAGTCCGTAAGTCATCTAAGACAGACAGCCCCGACCAGCAACTACAATCTCAGCTCTATTTAGACTTTCCCTAAAAAAACTCAAATCATTATTCTGTGATAAAAATGTGTAAGGTAGAATCCTCGTCCGGTGAAAGCTCATTTCATTGACTGCTTGGCAATCTTGAACCACTCCGTGTGGAAGCATCCTGGTATATCAGTCCTCTCATAGGTATGAGCTCCAAAATAATCCCTTTGAGCTTGTACCAGATTAGAAGGCATCTTAGCCCTGGTATATGAATCGAAATAAGCCAAACTCCCCGACATGCTCGGTGTGCTGATACCCGAGTTGATGGCTAGGCAGACAACTCGGCGCCAAGCAGATTGCCGATCAAGAATCTCCCTGGCGAATTCTGGGTCTAAAAGGAGGTTAGCCAGCTCTAGGTTCCGGTCATATGCCTTCTTGATCCTGTCCAAGAACACTGCACGAATGATGCAACCACCCTTCCAAATCCTTGCAAGCTCTCCCAATTTCAGGTCCCATCCTTTCTCTTCGCTTTTCTTGCATATCAGATTCATCCCTTGTGCATAGCTGCAGATCTTGGATGCATAAAGAGCTTGTCTTACATCATTGATCAGCTTCTCCTTATCAATGGTCTGATCACAACACGAGATGTCACTCAGACCATCCTGCTTGAAAACTTTGGAGGCTTCAACCCTTTCCTCCTTCAACCCACTGAGGAACCTTGCATCCAAAGATGATGCAATGGTTGGAGCTGCAACAGACAGTTCAGCGGCCTGTTGAACAGTCCACTTGCCAGTACCCTTCATTCCGGTTTTGTCTAGGACCTTATCCACCAGATAGCCATCCGCCTTATCATCCTTAATTACAAAAATATCAGCTGTGATCTCAATCAAGAAGCTCAAGAGCTCTCCCTTGTTCCACTCTGCAAACACACGATGCAGCTCATCATTCGAAAGCTTCCCAACTGATTTCAATACATCATAAGCCTCTGCAATCAACTGCATATCCCCATACTCGATTCCGTTGTGGATCATCTTAACAAAATTGCCGGATCCTCCTTTGCCAACGTATGTAACACAAGGGCCGCTGTCTGGGACCTGAGCTGCCACCTTGAGAAGGATGTCTTCGATGTTCTTGTAGGCCTCGATCGAGCCTCCAGGCATCAATGAGGGCCCATGTCGAGCCCCTTCTTCACCACCTGAAACTCCCATGCCAAGATAGAGAAGGCCTATTTCGGCCATCTCCTTCTCTCTTCTCTCTGTGTTCTCGTACCACTCGTTGCCTCCATCAACGATGCAGTCGCCATTCTCCATGTGAACAGAGAGTGTTTCGATGGTCTCATCAACGGGGGCGCCTGCTTTCACAAGCATGATTATGACACGGGGCTTTTGAATCGACTTCACGAAGGATTCGGGATCGAAGTAGCCGAATAAGGGGAGGTTGCCTTCCTGTTTGGCTCTTTCGACGGTCTCATCGACTTTGGAGGCAGTTCGGTTGTAGACAGAGATGGGGAAGCCTTTCTCGGCAATGTTGAGGGCGAGGTTTTGGCCCATGACGGCCAGGCCAGCCAGGCCTATTCTTGAAAGATTGCAAGGACTAGCAGCCATCGTCTGATCATTACCAAGATTGCAGTATGCATGCTTAGTGAAGATATTCCCACAAATACGAATAACATATCAAAGCACGCCATTGATGGTTCTAAAGCCATTGTCTGAATTATAAATCCAAGACAAGTGCTAGTTTAATTTATGCATGATGCATATGCCTCATTGTTCATATGGGTCTTCCAAAGAAACAAGACGACCCAAAGCTTTCCTAACAGGAAGATCACAGCACATCAAGAGACCTCTGTCATTTTTATGGGATGTTTGGTTGCTGCATTGGTCTCTTGGTTGTGTGGACTTTTATAAATAGCAATGGTCGGGTTTCTCTAATTATAAAAATCTTAGGAAGAAGACGAATCTGTAAGTTCAAAATCTGAAGGAAGGACAGAAATTTGCAGAAATCGACATTTTAGTTCAAAACCAAAAAAACTGAAATCATATGATTACAGAAAAGAACCGAATATACATGGAATTATCGACAGCGACGATCAAATGCAGAAAAGAGAGTAGGCAGAATTCGAACCGAAGAAATTTACCTTGTTTCCTCTCGCAGATCCAAACCGCGGATTTCCGATAGAGTCTCCAACAACTGAAAGCTGCAGAGATGAATCGGTTCCATGATCGACTTAAATAGATTCACGCGCTGAAATTCAACGGAGTCGATTGACCGAGGCTTGTTTTATTTTTTCAAGGGCACGACGTGGCTGCGTCGTTCGAGGGTCAAAATAAAGTGGCGATTTTTAATTAGCAAATCGCATGTTTCTATTTTTTACTATAGAAAAATTTTACAGGGGACCAGCAATAGAATATACAAGTCCATTTCAAAGCCGGACATTTCATGAAAATTTCTAAAGATCTAGGCCGTCCACCATATTTTCTACGGTTGGAATTGCACGTTTCTTCTTCTTCTGATGCTTTTCTTCTTAAGCTTATCAAAATACTATGAATATGCCATTCTAGAGAATATCAATAAAATATCAAACTATTAACGGCTGATATTCCCCTATGGCGTAATTTCAATTCTTTTGGACGGTTCTGATCTATTTATATCCTGTTCTTTTGTGTGGAGAGGAAAACAGATGCAACTTGCTCTGTATCAACCGATTGTAGGGTATCGTTTCTCTACCTTCACAATTGGATTTTAATATTTTTGATTTTTTAGCCACCGCAGTAAGAATGGGTTGACGCGAAATGTAAGCGGCCAACTTTGGCTGACCATACTCACGTCGCCGCGCACCATCGTGGAGAGATCTGCGGGATTTCATCTCGACCCTGCAATTACTCGGCACATTCAGATCGACCGTCGAAATGTTTCCCATGGACGGTTGTGATGAATTCGCAGTCCTCACTAACGAAGACCTTCGACACCATTCAAACACGTGCCCGTAAGAAAATGATTTTTCTTCTGAAGTTTGCATGTGGCCGGTGGTCCAACATTTCCAACATTCCCCATTTTTTAGCAGCACCGTTCGAAAAAACGATTTCACTAAGTCTTGGGTTGGAATGCAAATTTGAGTCCGGTCAACGGAGCTTGAATAGTCCTAACCTAAATTTTAGGTAAGTTTGAGGCATCATTTTTTACCGTTAGGATCAAGTTGAGCTAAAAGATATAACCCAATTTGAAAATGAGATTAAAACTAGGTTAACGTGGTTGTAACCTAATCCATCCAACCTAACCAATTTTAATAATTTAATAAAAATATGTAAATTTTTAATTTTTAATCTATTATCTATTATTTCAAATAAAATTACACTGTCACATCAATTGTTTTAAATAAAAATGCATTTAAAACTAAATATTATTTTTACTTTATTCCTTTGAAAGCCATGTCACTTTATCTTTAATACATTAATCTTTTTATATTTATTTTTAAAATTAATATATCAAAATTTATTTTTTATAAACATATTTAATTTAATTACTTAGTATTTTAAATAGATCAAAATACGTATATATAAGAAATAAAATTAAATTATTAACCCAAAACTAATCTAAATTTTAGTAGTTTATCTAACTGGCTATGAATAAGGTTGGGTTAAAGTTTATACAGAATTGACTAAAGTTATCCCGACCATGACCACAACTCCATCCGATTTGCACGCCTGACCCGAGCTGCACCTCACTCTGGAGCAGTTACTATACGCCGCCGAGTATCAAGCAGCATGCTCCGCCAGAGCATCGAGCAACTCTCCCTTATCGGAATTTCTCAATGCCACCAACCCATCCCCCCACTCTTGACCGAAAAATGCTTGTCCAAGGATTCGCTTCTTCTCCATTTTCCATCCCACTCAAATCCCATTACCCGTCCAAACGCTTCAAAACCGCACTCTCGTCATCATCGTCGTCGCCGTCATACCAGTTCTCGATCCCAGACTCGGAACTCGCCAACCGCGGCTTCAATCTCCACCGTTCGTTCACCTCCCTCAACATCGACGATCTCAACACCGTCTTCGTCAGGGTGGGCTTCCCCCGCCGCGACCCCGCCAAGATCCTCACAGCCCTCCAGCACACCCCCACCCTCCTATGGATTGAGCACGCCAAGACGCAGAAGCCCGTCGCCTTCGCACGCGCCACCGGCGACGGCGTCTTCAACGCCGTCATCTGGGACGTGGTGGTGGACCCATCCTACCAAGGCTTCGGATTGGGGAAGGCCGTCATGGAGAGGCTCGTCGACCAGCTGCTCCAGACGGGGATTATCAACATCGCGCTCTACGCGGAGCCGAGGGTCGTTGGATTCTACAGAGCGCTCGGGTTTGCTGCGGATCCCGACGGAATTCGGGGAATGGTGTATTCTAGAAAGCCGCAGAAGAAGCGAAGGCAGCGAACCCAGGGTGTTTGCTAAATGCAACCGGCTGTTTGTTTGGACGGAAACGGTACAGCGGGTTGATTCATGTGATTTGTTGTAACTCGTGTATAAAGAATTAACGGTGTCCGTCATAAACAAAGTGTTATTTTCTTTCAAATCAAACCATTCGATAGGCCTGTCGCCCATAAACAAACGGTTGGATGTCAGATGAAGTAATTGGGTGTTTAAAATGATACGATT
>JAYJMB010088557.1:0-19242 GCA_036873735.1 Pouteria campechiana | reverse complement strand
ATATTTAGGAATCAAATAGGTGCAAAAGATGAAGTATTAGGAGAATAAAATATGACATTTTGCATTCTCATCAGTCTATTACTAATTCACCTCTATCGAGTATAAATTAGGAATCTTAGTTCATGCACATGGTAGGTAAGCACATGCACACATTAAGCATAGGAAAGAAGAAACAATGAGGATGAAGACACTCGAATTCAAAAATCAAACATCAACAAAAGCTTCATTGCTTGGATCAGTTTAATTCTAGATAAAAGAAATTTAGAATATTATATTTGAATTAAAACCAATTGAGTAATTGATAAACATCATCATAATCCAAGTTTGAATTTTGATTTAAAAATAATTGATGAACTAGAAAGAAAACAAATGCAGAATATGAAAGTTGTAGCAGCTTTCTCGAAAGATCTCCTTGCCAAAGTTCTTCTCCTTGTCGAACTCTCCTACAACTCTATCCATTGGATCCCCTTAAATAACCCAAGCAGCAAGGTTTTACTAGAACTCTTCCACTATGCATAAAGATCCTCTTCCAATAATAACTCATATTTCTACATGAAAATATAGCTTCCAAAACATTACAATGCATAAAACATGCACTTAAAAGTTAGCTTCTAAGAATAACTTCAATTTGCAGACTTAAAAACAATCTGCAACTTCTAAAACCACCACATGTTGCACTTCAAACTTCTATTTGCAATTTCATCCTTTTAAAACACTCCAAAATCTTTCTGTTTGCTTCTAAAAATTGCTGCTAAAAAATCCTTTTGATACTTAAGAATTTTATTTCATGTTAAGTCACTTTAGAATTTCTGAACTCTAAAATTTTACTACTTTAGACGTTTTTAAGGAGCTTTAGAATTTCCAAAGATCGAGCTTTGGAAACCCTTTAGAATACTGTCGCTCTGTCACACTTCTGAGATTGATACTTTATAACTTTAGAGGTTCTGTGGCACTTCTAAGAACTTTATCATACTTCTAAAGGTATTTTTGAACACTTGATGCAATATGGATGCAGTTTTGAGAACCTTAGAACTAGTTCAAAATTGGCTTTATCGCACTTCAACTATTATTTTGAGTGTCCTTTAGAAATTTGTCAACTTCTTAGAACCTCAGGAACACTTCATGTCACCCTTCGAAGAATGTCAAAAACTATTCAGAACCTCTTCTGATGTCGTTTAGAACTTATTTAGAACATCTTCAAAAACCTTTGTTGCACTTTTAAGCTCTTCAGAACCTCACTCAGAACCTTTTGTATTACACTTCTGAGAGCCTCAGAAACCACTTCTACACTTCTTCAGAAATTCTAATTGCACTTCTGAGAATTCAGAAAACCTCTTTTGCGAGCCTTAGTTGGACTTCTAAGAACTTTTGTCACAGTTTTGCAAGCCTTAGAACCTCTTCTATGAGCCTCGATTGCACTTCTTAGGCCTTCAGAAATCACTCAGAATCTCTTCAACAAGCATCAAAATGCCATTCCATCAACCTCTATTGTGAGCTTTAGAACTCACCATTTCTAAACTTCATTTAGAACTAGTATATAATATCAACACCCCTTCAGAGATTCTGACATACGTCTGAAGGGCAACCAACTTTAGAAATTCTGAGATCATGCTTTTCAACTACTTCTAAGTCTCCTCAGAACTTCTGACATACCTCTAATGAGTAGTCTCTTTCAAAAATTATGAGATCGCCAAATTTTAACCACTTAGAAGCTCTTTAGAACTTTTGACGCACTTTTGACAATGGCTAACTGATTCAAACTCAACATCTTTAACTTATCATTTTCACTTTCATTTAAAAATGACTCAAAGTAATGCCTTTTGCATATTTTCTATAGTTTTGCACCTAACTCCATTAAGTGTAATATTTAAGTAATACTAATGAATTTACATCAATTGAGGATCCAAAGTATCTATATTTAGGTATTGAAACATGATAAATATGATCTTATCAAAAACTACCAAACTTAGCTTTTGATCATCCTCAAGCAAAATAATAACAAAGTTATGAAATAGTTTGGATAGTCTATCTCAATCAATCAATAACATGCGCGACAAATTACACATACACATAAGTTAAAAATCATTCAAGACACTTGCGATGTAATCTCATGAAACTCATGCATTTTCAATCCCTTCATGAAGTAAGAATGTATATGTTCTTCCTCAATCTCATGCTACATGCATGCTTTTCAATCAGTAATATGCAATCCAGTGATTCTAATGATTTTCATAAAATATTCCATAAGCTTGCTTTTCATAATCCCTCTCCACTAATGTAGGCAACTACATTCACTTGGATCAATAGGTCTTTGTTAAGCTTATAATGGGGCCTTGGGTTTGGGTAACAAAAAGAAGGAATAAGGATTCACAAAGTAAGAGATCATAAATAAATTGCACATGAATATTCACTCTCTTGACTTATTATTTAGGGTTCTTTCATTTTTATAGGTTGTATTCTACCACACCCCCAAACTTATTTTCTTTTGAGTTCTTTGGGATGTGATTCCCCCAACTAAAAGTTGAATCCTTATTGATTCTTTTCTTTTTGACCTTTTTCTTTATTTTAGCATTCTTCTTTTAATTTTTCCCAAACTTATCTTCTTTTGCTTTACTCATGCCTTTCTAATGGTGGTCTTTCACATGCTTCTCATACTAGGTTAGCTCAAAAGGCTCAAACTAAAAAAAAATGCCCAAATCATTTCCACTTAAACATGTTATCTAGGATTTCGCCTTAAGGAATAATCAAATAAGTTCTAGCATGCTTATGTCGATCAAAATATGTCATTGAATTCACAAAATTATCAACCAATCCACAAACACTTCACATGATTAGGACATAATGTGCTCAAAAGTCATTATTCATGAAAAAGAAGGACTTATCACAAGAGTTATTCAATCATAAGGTATTTTCTATCCTTCTAAATCATATGTAAAGGCAATAAAAAACTAAGCTTATGTTATTCACCACCAAGAAAGAATCCTATTTAGTTTTAATGTTTAACAAATTTGCATAATTGCTTATGAATTTTCTTAGCTAAGTGAAAAAAATTTAAAGCTCATTGACAAAACTATACCTAAATTCAAAAAAACATTTGCCCAAAAATGAATGAAAGTCTTTAGATATACCCCAAACTTAAACTAAACATTGTCTTCAATGTGAAAGAATGAAAGAAAGTTAAGATTGAGGGCTTCCCTAAATGGAGTGATGTTGAATTCCTAATATGCAGATGTGAACTATCTAGTTGTCTATCTATTTCTCATGAGTTGAACTTCCTCTAAAGTGTATCATTCTCCTTTACTGGTGGGCAAGCGTTAATTAAAAAGATGATGGTTGCAAGACAAAATTGCTTGAAATCAAGAAATCATAATAAAAAAAATCTAAACAAAAAGAAAAATAAAGCAAAACTAAGCTAGACTAAAAATCCTAAAACAGAAGGGATGAAAAATAGTTATGATTTATAGTCTTCAGCTTGACTTTTTCACTTCTTCATGCATTCAATTTAAATTTCTCCCCTACTTTGTCAGTTTTGATTCTAATGTTATGCAAACAAAGAATAGGAGTAATCCCCTTGATGTTAGCTAATGTCCAATTAAAGGCATATTCTTACTCATGTGGCAATTCGACTAGCTGGTCCTCTTAAACTTGATAAAGTACAGATGATATGATTATTGGCAATATATTATCTTTGGAGGGCTTGGCATATCTAGTTATAGAGTGGTTCAATTCCTCAAATTTGACAAGTTGTTAATGAGGCTTATCTTCTTAACATCCGGGGCTGATGAGGGTGGGGAGTGATCACCGAGGCTAGGAAGAGCCTTGATAAGGTGCAGCTCCTGGCAGGCTTCTAAGTGAAGGGTGACAAGGATGAACCATCCCACATTGAAAAGGGGGTGGAATTTCTTGAAATTTAAATTGTGGGGCTTTATGGAAACCTGTCGAGGTGCCTTTTGTGGAGTTTATATGGGCATCAACCACTAAGGGGCAAAGCCACCAGGTTTATCCTCAAACCACTCTACTAGCAGGGGTCCGGCTCTGATACCATTTGTAATAGCCTGTGGCCATACTATTAATCATCAGGGCTAATGAGGGTAGGGAATGATCACAGAGGCTGGAAAGATCTGGGATAAGGTGCGCCTCCTTGCAAGCTTTTAAGGGAAGGGTGGTAGAGATAAACCATCCCATATTGAAAAGGGGGTGAAAGTTCTTGAACTTTAAATTATTGGGCTTTGTAGAAACCTTTTGAGGCACCTTTTGTGGGGTTGTGTGGGCATAAACCATAAAGGGGCAAAGCTGTAAGGACTGTAAAGGTCCAAAGCAAATAATACCTCAATAGTGTGGCCACAAGCTGTTATAATCTATAAAACCTAGGGTGTTAAAAATGAGGAAGAATTTATCACATTTAAGTATAGTGAGGGATTGAGGTGATAAATAAGTATTTTACAAGGAAATGAGGTAACTTTATGAGTGAAAGTTAGCATGCAAAGTAAAAGTATGTGCATATAATTATATATTCTAATTTCTAATGGTTTGATGTAAAATGATTATGTATTTTGAGCTATTGTTATATAGAAAAGACTATGGTTAAAGTATAAGTGATGGGGGAGGAAAATTTTTGTTAATTATCCTTTTGGGACAAGTTACATGTGAATTTCTTAAACATGAAATGAAATATGAGGAAATTTGATGTATGGAATTATTACAAGTTAATATAGTGAAGTATTTAAGGGAGCAAATTTATTATGCATTTATGTTATTATTAATGGATAAAATTATGGAAAAATATGTAAAAGGAAATGAGGTGCAAAAATATAAAGAAAAGAGAGCTAGTAGGGCTGGCACAACGGCGACAAAATGGAAGCTACGGTGCCAACGACGAGTGGAATCAAGACTGAAGGGTAAGCGATTTGGCACCACGGCATCAAAAACTGGTGCCACAATGTCAAAATCTGATGCCACAACATAAGTTCAAAATTTGCTTGGGGTCAACGCCAAATTTTCTTGTGTAGTGGTGCCAAAATTTTGTGCCTCGGTGTCAATAAATGGGATAAAATTGGTGTCAACACCATTCTATTTAATTCGCAACCCCATTCCATTCTCTCTTGTCCCATCTTCCACCCCTTTGCCCAAGGCCTCTTTTAGGCTTGATTCCTTGCTATTTTAGCTAGGGATTAACATGTTTAGGATTAAAAACCCATTACCCTTGCATCCCAACCTAAGTTTCCTTGGTTTAGATTGTGAAAGAAGGAAGAAAAAGCCATTTCATTGCAACCCATTGAGGATCTATGAAGATTGGAGCCAAATCATTATGCTGGGAAGGGAGCCATGCTAGGATTCTATGATAAGTTGGTTTTCCCCCAACTAATTTTTGTGTCATGCTTGTTAGGGTTTGATGTAAATCGCGAATAGGAACTTAAGTGGGATTTGATCAGAAAATTGCTAAAGGTTTTATGGGGAAAAGCTTTAATTAGATGATTTCCATGTTTTGAACTTAATCAAACTTGAGAAATAAGGATTTCTACTAAGTTAGAGTTTCATGCATAGTGATTTTTGGAAAGAGGATGGGGATTTTGTTGTTTTATCATGGGGAAAAGGAAATTATACATGATTTGTGAAGTTTTAGGGTGGTTTGAACATGAAAACATTGGAAATTTAACCATGATCTAATTGGAGGTGAAAGAGGGTTGTTGAATAAAATGGATTAATCAGTGAAGTATTGAAATAAAGGGTTAATTAACATGTAATTAAGCATCATTAACTTGTTTTTATGAAGAATTATATGATAATCATGTCACAGGATGATTATGTATTGCAAGAAGGGGAATCCCCATGAAACACTTTGATAGAATATGACATGTGAAGTGATGACTGCAATTTCATCAATGAAATGCCTAAGTAAGATTAACTATTTTGGGAGGAAATTGATGAAGGAAATAGGGGAAGTGATGTATTTGGTTTGCCCATACTATGGCCTAGGATTATGAATGAGGCATTAAAGCAGAGTAAACAATATATAGAAAGTATAGTTAGTAAATGATTTAGAAGGTGTCTAAAATTGGATAGCCTTGTAGTGAATATGAGTGTAGTTGAGAACCTAATTATGAAATCTAGAGAGTTATGTTTAATTAACTTGGAATGAAATGATCAGAATTGTTATTAGTATAAGTTAAATTATGTTATATATGATATTTGTTGGACCATTGAGCAGGATGAGAAGGCATGAAACTCAAGGAGTGGTGAGATCATTCATCAGCAAGGTAAGTAGGCTTCTTCTTTCTGTTTGACTATATTTTTTGATGGGGATATGAAATATCTCATTTTTTAATATCCGGGCATGTATGTTTTGATTAGGGATAGTGGATATCCCATATTTGTTTAAGGTTGATGTTATCTGATTTATTTGGTATAGTGGATATCCCTTGGATTGAAATAATTGATATTTGGTTTATGATATAGATATGGAATTATTGAGAATAGAGAATATCCTTGTATTGGAGATGAATGAATAATTAAGACAGTATGTGAATGCCTTACTTTTGTTAGGACTAAATGTTGTATATTAGATGATTGAGGATAATCTTATGTATATGTTGTATCGAGAATTTTTGATAATGGATATCAAATGTTTTTACATTGAAATGTTCAGCAAGATTATGCATGTTCTAGATGAAACATGTTATGTTGTTAATTATAGGTTATTATTAATTTTTATTAATTGCCTACATACTGAGTTCTCTCGGAACTCATGCCTTCTTATTTTATTTTGTGGGTGATAGGTATGGAACTATTGAGCAAGAATGAAGATGTTTTCATTGTGGTATAATGATCTATAATTGTAAACTCCATTATGTATTTATGTGGTTGTATTTAAAGATTTCAATTGATGAGTAATAGATGTAGTGGCTTGTCATGATAGAGGATTTTTCATAGAATGATATCTTACTTATAAGATTGAAAATGATAATTCATGATGCCCAATTAGATTCATCACCATCATAATTAGGTTTGGTCTTGAGCTTGCAGTTATGGCCATTGGTATAAATTGTGAAGAATATTATGGTTTTATGATTTTGAATTATCATAGAATTATGGATATTAAAAGTATGATTTAAATTAGATTTAATATGAATGTTCAGGTGTGAAACTCAAATATTTCATGGGAGATTTTGCCAAAATTCTAACAGAATATTCCCTTAATTTAAAAATTTGTATGGGTAATAGTGAAATGTATAGGTCCAAGGGCAAGGTATAATAGAATGGGATCCGAGCACCCTCACCCTAAAAGTGAGGAATTTATAGTGAAAATATAGCGAAATGATTAGGGTTGAGCCTCAGAAGACAGGCATGATAGAATGGTTTTAGAGCAGGCAGGTTATTTGAAATTAGGGGGGATAGGCCCAGATCATCATGGCTATGGGATATTAAAATCAAAGATAGGACATGACATGCTTAAGGATAAGTTGATTGTGAATTGTGACAATGGGACAATATTAGTTATGAGTAATTAGAAGGCTTAAGGAAGGAACAAGGACATGTAAATCATGATTGTGAAATAATATAATTATGCATAGTTGGAATAATTGTTATTTCTGATTCATGGATGATGAATTATGAAATGACTATGGAAATATTGTGATAGCATGAGCATAATTGAAATGAGTATTATATGTGTGCCATGATCAAAGTAACATAGGGAAGCAGGTGGTTCCTATATATGCACCATATTTGAATGTATACATAATAGGTTCACAATGTCTTTGAAATTAAATAAATGAAACTACAAGGTTTCATGACTAAGTGTTAGACATTGAATGCAATTTTGTTTGTTTAATTGAGTGATGGAATCACTAGATTCCTTAGATTAATATGACTATATAACTTGGTTGGTAATTTGATTGAATTGACTAAACATAGGGTTTTATAGCATAAGACCCAAATGTGTATTAGGGAATAGGAACCCTATTGTATGTTTGTTGTTAGATTATGAAATTCACAAGGAAATGAATGAATTTTGTAATTAAAGTGAGTGTTGTTTGGTAGACTTTATAGCTATAATTGATTGATGTAATGCATAATGATATGCCCATGTATTGCTAAATACCAAATGGTATTCCATTTGTGGATGTTTTTGCTTGTCTAAGTAAGTTAAATTTTATTAAGAATTGGTTCAATGCGCATTCTAGGGCAATCCTTGTGACTTTGTGAGTTACTTTTGTGATGTGTTTATGAGCACTTGGAATTGGATGAAATTATTAGGTGTGCCATGAATTGAAATGATGAACTAGTGTATTTCTGTGTATTGATTTACATGGGATTTTTTGTTATGATTAAGTTGAACATGATTGATGAAAATGAGTTTAGCAATTTTATTGAGAATTGGAGGTATGCTTCGATTGTAATTAAAAATTTGATGCATGTTTGGATTGGATGCGGGTATCATTTGTGTAAATTGGGATTGAGATGTTTGCTAGACTATTATTTATGTAAACTTGGGAATTGATATTTGATTAAGGTTTGAACATTTGACTATTTGACACATGGTTGAGATACAATGCTTGAATTTGGATGCCTACCAAAATAGTAAATGTAAGTTGAGTGCCTACCGAAATGGCTCCTTTGGTTCTTTATGAATCCATTTAGAAATGGACTATATTGCCTATTCCATTAGATCATGGATTGATACAACTAGATAAGGGGCCATCCATCCAGTCCAATTAGAGAACGACTTGACACCCGCAGGGTGAGTCCTGCCAGGGGGGTAGTATGGTGGCATTTGTGGCATGGGTGTGAATGGAGGGCCTGTTAATGTAAAATTGACTAAATTATAGGTGAGAACAAAAAGATATGGTATATATGATGTATCATTATGTATTATATAAGATAGAACATTTATAGTATGTATTATTGAAGGCTATACCTAACTACCCTAATTGATGTAGATATTGAACTTGATATCCCTATGTTGCAGTGAAGGCGAGATGCTATAGGTGGCAATGATAATGCCATCATAGATATGGTAACATTAGTAGCCATGGATATAGGAATTGACTGATTCAACATTCGTACAGGAAAAATTATGATGGATTATAACAAATGAATTTAAACTAATTATATAAATATATTTACCAACTGATAATGTTTTGTCCACTTGGCTAATGGCTAAGTCTATTTGATTTGTGGCTATGACCACTTTGTTGGTGGCCTCTCGAGCAAGGTATTGTTTGGTAGTAGGCTAGATTTTATGAATGATTAAAAATGAAAGTATGGTTATAGTGTAATGAGGTAGAAATAATAATGACTCAAATATGAGTATAGTTGATTAGATATAAATAGTATCTCTTAGTTAGAAATTCTTGTTATGGCTTGAATTGAATGATTTGATTGATATGATGTGTTATGTGGTGATTTCCAGAAGTTATGTTGGAAATTTTGAGTGGTGTTTGCTGAACTCAAAGGATACAATCTACTATTGTTAGAGAATGACATATCTATGTATTGTTGAATAACTTTGTTAGTGAGTATTTTGATTGAATGAATCGATATACATGATATAATTGTAATGAATTATTATTTGTATCATGTTTGTGTTAAGTAATAACATAAATAATCATTATATTTGATCGGAAAGACCCAACTTGCATGGGGTATCATATGTGTATGGATTTGCAAGTTGTAAAATAATTTGGATAAGTAGATTTACAAACTATAAATATAAATAAAAATTAAATGATAGTTAAAGTTTTGAGGATGAAACATTTTGTAAGGAGGGAAATTTGTAACACCTGGGGTATTAAAAATGAGAGAGAATTTATTATATTTAAGTATGGTGAAGGACTGAGGTGATAAACAAGTATTTTACAAGGAAATGAGGTAAGTTTAAGAGTTAAAGTTAGCACACAAAGTAAAAGTATGTTCATATAATTATATATTCTGATTTTGAATGGTTTGACATAAAATGATTATGTATTTTGAGCTATTGTTATATAGGAAAAACTATGGTTAAAGTGAAAGTTATGGGCGGGGGGGGGAATTCTTTTAATTATCCTTTTGGGGCAAATTACATGTGAACTTCTTAAACATGAAATGAATAGTGAGGAAATTTGATGTATGGAATGATTATAAGTTAATATTGTGAAGTATTTAAAGAAACAAATTTATTTTGCATTTATTTTATTATTATTGATAAAATCATGGAAAAATATGTAAAAGAAATGGGGTGCAAAAATATCAAGAAAAGAGGGCTAGTAGAGTTGGCGCCATGACCAACAAGACTGTCAAGTTTGACTAAAGGCAGTTAAGGGTTTGCCAAAATAAGTCCCTATACTCTTTAGAGGTCTTAAGGAGTTCTAAGATGGTGAGCAGGTCTTCTTCCTAACTGCTCTTCTATCCTATAAAGATGGGTTGAGGTGGATGTGGGAGTAGTTGGGTGCAGGGACGGAGGTGGTGGTACAACATGGTTGGAGGTGTTTACTTGATTGATCAACATCCATAGCACCCTTTAGGGAAAAAAAAGTATATATGATATACTCCCTAACTCTATTGGAGAAAATAGGTATATATATTAGGGTATATATAATTATTCAATGCGCACCTTGAAATCATGTACCACAGGCCAAGCACTCGAAGCTGTGGACGTCTCTACGAGGCCTCAGATATACACAATCTGATGAGAAAGGTCTATCCTGTAGGGGGAGAGTGGGGTGTATTTAATACTCCCAGGATAAGGTCGAGGGTGCTACAAGTTGAATATCTTGTATCCTATAGCAGAAAAAAGATTATCCTATAACTAGTGAAATACATCAAGGAGTATCCTATCCCAATGAAATACATCAAATAATTAAGGGGGAATATCGACGTTTTTGATCATATATCAATACGTCAAATAATGAAGGGAGAATATCGATGTTTCTGATCCAATCTATAGGGAGAATATCAATGTTTTTGATCATATATCAATACATCAAAATTGAAAAAATAACTAACACTTTAGCAAAAATAACTAACACTTTAGTTAATTTATAGGGAGAATATCAACATTTTTGCAAAAATAACTAACAATTTAGAGAATACATACATTCCATAACCTTTTAGAAATAACCTTACATTTATAGAACTATAAAGGGCGCCACTTCAAAATAGGCACTACGCTCTCAAAATCCTGTGCCACGGCGCAGATCGGTAGGATAAAAATGGGGTCAACCCCATTCTATTCTCTCTTATCCCATGTTCCACTCCTTTCCCCTAGCCTCTTTTAGGCTTAATTCCTTACCATTTTAGCTAGGGATTAACATGCTTAGGAATGAAAACTCATTACCATTGCATTCTAACCTAAGTTTCCTTAGTTTAGATGGTGAAAAGAGGAAGAATAAGCCATTTCATTGCAACCCATTGAGGATCTATGAAGATTGCAGCCAAATCATTATGTTGGGAGGGGGAGCCATGCTAGGATTTATGGTAAGTTGGTTTTCCCCAAACTAATGTTCATTTCCTGCTTGTTACGGTTTGATGTAAATCATGAATAAGGACTTAAGGGGGATTTGATGGGAAATTTGTTGAAGGTTTTGTTGGGGAAAGCATTAATTAGATGATTTCATGTTTTGAACTTAATTAAGCTTGTGAAATCAAGATTCATACCAAGTTAGGGTTTCATGCACAATGATTTTTGGGAAGAGGATGGGGGTTTTGTTGTTTTATCATGGGGGAAAGGAAATTATCCATGATTTGTTAAGTTTTAAGGTGATTTGAACATGAAAAAATTTGAAATTTAACCATGATCTAATTTGAGGTGAAAAAGGGCTATTAACTAAAAGGGATTAATGAGTGAAATATTGAAATTAATGGTCAATTGACATGTAATTAATTTTCATTAACTTGTTTTATGATGAATTATGTGATAATCATGTCGTAGGATGATTATGTACTACTAGAAAGGGAATCCCCTTGAAACACTTTGATAGAATATGATATGTGAAGTGATGACTACAATTTGATCAATGAAATGCCTCAGTAAGATTAACTATTTTGGGAGGAAATTGATGAAGGAAATAGGGGAAGTAATGTAGTTGATTTGCCCATATTATGGCCTGGGATTATGAATGAGGCATTAATGCAAAGTAAACAATATATGGAAGGTATAATTAGTAAATGATTTAGAAGGTGTCTAAAATTGTACGGCCGTGTAGTGAATATGAGTGTAGTTGAGAAACTAATTATGAATTCTAGAGAGTTAACTTTAATTAACTCAGAATGAAATGATTGGAACTATCATGAGTATTAATTAAATTATGGTATATATGATATGTGTAGGACCATTGAGCAGGATGACAAGGAATGAAACTCAAGGAGTGGTGAGATAATTCATCAGCAAGGTAAGTAGGCTTCTTCTTTTTGATTGACTGCATTGTTGGATTGGAATAATTGTTATTTAGTTTATGATATGGATATGGAATTGCTAAGAATAGAGAATATCCCTGTATTGGAGATGAATGAATAATTAGGACGGTATGTGAATGCCTTACTTCTGTTAGGACTAACTGTTGTATATTAGATGATTGAGGTTAATCTTATTCATTTGTTGTGTTGAGATTTTTTGATAATGAATATGGAATGTTTCTACATTGAAATATCGAGCATGATTATGCATGTTCTGGATGAAACATGTTATGTTGTTAATTATGGGTTATTAATAATTTTTATTACTTGCCTAGTTATGAGTTCGCTCGGAACTCATGCCTTCTTATTTTATTTTGTAGGTGATAGGTTTGGAACTATTGATCAAGATTGAAGACAATTTCATTATGGTATAATGATCTATAATTGTAAACTCCATTATGTATTTGTATGGTTGTATTTAAAGATTTCAACTGATGTGTAATAGATGTAGTGGCTTGTCATAATAGAAGATTTGTCATAGAGGGATATCTTACTTATAAGATTGAAAATGATAATGAATGACTCCCAATTAGATGTATTGTCATTCCCAATTAGATGTATTGCCATCATGATCAAGTTTGGTCTTGAGCCTGCAGTTGTGGGCATTGGTATAGATTGTGAATAATATTATGGCTTTATGATTTTGAATTATCATAGAATTATAGATATTAAAAACATGATTTAAATTAGATTTAATATGATTGTACAAGTGTGAATCTCAAATATTTCAGGGAACATTTTTCCAAAATTCTAGCAGAATATTCCCTTAATTTGGGAATTTGTAGGGGGAATAGTGAAAGGTATAGGTCTAAGGGCGGGGTATAATAGAATGGGATCCAAGCACCCCTACCCTAATAGTGATGAAATTATAGTGAAAATATAGTGAAATGATCAGGGTCGCCCCTCAGAAGATTGGGCTTGACAATCTTCTACTTCAAATGTATTGATGGGTTGGTAAATTGTTGCATTTTCCTCCACAAGTTGCTCCACTTCATCAACCCTGAAATAGTCATTAGAAATATTAGGTAGTTTCATTGCTTTAAAATTATTAAATTTGACTTATCCTGAACACGCATCATGAGCTCACCCTTTTTACTTCAATTAGCATCCTTCTAATAGCTAGAAATGGATTTTCTAAGATGAGTGGAATTTGTTTGTCCTCCTCAATATCAAGAACTATGAAATCTACATGAAAGATGAACTTTTCAACTTTTACTAGAACATCTTCCACAATACCTATTGGATGTCTAATTGTGCAATCAGCAAATTGAAGTGATATTGTGGTTACTTTGACCTCTCCCATTCCTAATTTTCTAAAAAAAGAAAAAGGCATTAAGTTAAGTTAATACTTGCACCCAAATCGCACAATGCCATTTCAAAATAAGAATCACCAATAGTATAAGGGATAGTGAAACTAGCTGGATCTTTCTTCTTCTTTGGCTGTTTTTTTTTGCAGGATGGCTGAACATTCCTCATTCAACTTCACAATTTCATATTCCTCTAGCTTCCTTTTGTTTGTCAGGATCTCCTTAAAAAATTTTACATAAAAATAATGTTTATATGAAATTTTTTAAATACATCCAAAAATTTAGAGAACTACTTATCCATCTTATGCTGTTGAAGTCTTTTGAGGATATGGGATTGGAGGCACATGTGGATTGGGGTTGTCTGAAAACAGTTTGCTCTTGGCTACCTTTTGTGGTTGTTTAGTGGCTTCCTCTTATTTTTCTTTGGGAGTCTCTTGTTGAACATCTTCTTCTCCCACTTGCTTACCACTACTCAAGGTTATAGTTTTTACTTATTCAGCTAGATTTCTCTTTATGTTGCTTGGTAAAAATCCTTGTTGTCTTCCTGACATCATGTTTGCCAACTGTCCAACTTGCCTATCCAAATTTCTATTCGACCCCTCCATATTTCTGATTGATGCCTCTTGATTCTAAAATCTCATGTCAATGTTGTTCATGAAGTCTTGAGTGCTGCTAACAAGTTTGGTGACAATCTCTTCTAGATTGGATTTTTTTTCTTCAAGTTGATTGAATTCTGGTGGTGGTCTAACTACATTGTGATTACTTAATGATAAATTAGGATGATTGTGCCACCTCGGATTGTAAGTATTGCTGTAGGGATTGTTTTGAGGTCTATTGAAATTACCAACAAAGTTAGAGCTTTTACTAAGCAAAGGAAACGTGTTACCTACCTAACAATCGATGCTAGCATGTCCTCCACCATAGAAATCACAAGTCATTCTCTGAATTTTCATTGTTGAAGCATTAATGTCACTCTCTGAATTTTCATTGTTGAAGCATTAATGTCATTCTGAATTTTCATTGTTAAAGCATTAATATCAATCTCTGAATTTTCATTGTTGAAGCATTAATGTTGTCTATCGTTCAATTCAATGCTTCAAACTATGCAGTGAGTGTAGTGAGATCATCCACTTCATGCACTCCGACTAGTCTCCTCATAGATAGCCTCCTAGTAGGCCACTGATAACTATTGGATGTCATCTCCTTCAATAGTTCATAAGCTTCTTCTAACATTTTGTTATTCAATGATCCTCCTGCAGCTGCATCAATCATAGAATGAAAAGCCTCATATAGTGATTTATTATCCATTTGCATGAAATTCATAATATAGTTACACATCTTAGTAGATTTTGAAGGAGGGAAAAATGTAGCAAGAAATTTTTGTGTCATAGCATCCCATGTAGTGATTGAGCCTGCAGGAAGAGAAGAAAGTCAACTTTTAGCTTTATCCTTTAGAGAAAATGGAAATAACCTCAACCTGATTACATCATTAGAAACTCCATTATATTTGATTCTATCACAGATCTCAAGAGAAGCATTTATGTGGCTGCTTAGATCATCACTTGAAAGTCCACTGAATTGCACTAATTACTAAAGCATATGAATGAGAGATGGCTTGATCTCAAAATTGTTTGCTTGAACTATAGATCTTCTTCTGCATGATGTTGGTCCCTAAATAGTTGGAGGAGCATAATCTCTCAAAAGCCTACGTGGATTTTCAGCTATAGCTGCTCCAGCTACACGCGCTTCTTCCATCTTTTCTGTCAGTTTCGATTGTTCTCTCAGTCTTCTTTTGTAGGTACGATCAATTTCTAGGTCAAACTCAGCTAGATCACCTTGTTGACTCCAAACCATGCACCACTCTCTACAATAAAGAAAGTAATAGAAACAAACTAAATCTAGAATTCAAAATGAATTAAACCAAAGAATTAAACTAAATGTATAAACTAGAGCTAAGTAGGAAAGAAAAACTAAAGTAATACAAATCTTGATTAGTATTGATATTAATATATAACTTCACTACTTCCATGGCAATGGCAACAAAAGCATGTTGAGTGTCGTGCAAGTGTATATGATCACAAGTAATATAGATGATGTGAGTTGAATATCGTCCCCACAAAGAAGTATCTTGTTACACACTAAGCACCAAACTTGTATCAAATCAGTAATATTTGATCAAGTGAATTTTAGTGAATGATATAAGAACTAAATCTAAAAATAATGAAATTGACAAATTGTAAGAGCAAAAGAAGAAAGATCAATGGATGAAATATCTAGGGATTTAACTTCACTTAGCAAATTCACTTGTATGGATGAATTGCATTAAGTAAATTATCATTCATTCCATTATCAATCAGATGCACTATAGTATCTACCACCCTTCCTCAAGTATTATGATAGGTGTGCCTATTGAAGTGATTTACTATATCTCTAAGCAAATCAGAATCAATAAACCCATTAAGCTTAGGCATCTAAGTGTAATATATGCGCTTGTAAGGTCATACTCATATAGATTACACATGTACAATGGATATCTCTAGACTTCATTCCATCATATGTTCTTCAATTCAAGAGTCTATTCCTAATTCATTTCTCTTGAGTATAAATTAGGAATCTCAATTCATACACATGATAGCTAAGCACATGCACGCATTAAGCATAGAAAAGAGGAACCAATGAGGAAGAAGATAAGCAAACTCACAAATCAAACATCAACACAAGCTTTGTTGCTAAGATCCATTTAACCCTAGATAAAAGAAATTTAGAACATCATATTTGAATTAAAACCAACTGTGTAATTGATAAACATCATCATAATCCAAGTTTGAATGTTGATTTAAAAATAATAGATGAACTAGTAAGAAAACAAAAATAGAATATGAAACTTGTAGCAGCTTTCCCTAAAGATCTCCTTGCCAAAGTTCTTCTCCTCGTCCAACTCTCCTCCAACTTTGTCCCTCAAATTCCTTTAAATAACCCAAGTAGTAAAGTTTTATTAGAAGTCTTTCATGGTGCATAGAGATCATCTTCCAATAATAACTCATATTTCTACACAAAAATATAGCTTCCAAAACATGAAGTGCATAAAATAGAAGTTCTAAAAATAATTGAGTTACTGCACTTGTAGGTTTGTAACACATGCGCCTAAAAATTACCTTCCAACAATAACTTCAATGTGTGCACTTAAAAACAATCTACAACTCCTAAAACCAACACATGTTGCACTTCTAACTTCTATTTGTAATTTCATCCTTATAAAAACACTCTGAAATCTTTCAAATTTGCTTCTGAAAATTTCTACTAAAATAATCCTTCTAAGACTTAAGAATTTTCTTTCATGTTAAGTCACTTTAGAATTTCTGAACTTTGAAGTTTCACTACTTCAAAAGCTTTGAAGGTGCTTTAAAATTTATGAAGATCGAGCTTAGGAAACCCATTAGAATATTTTAGCTCTATCACACTTCTGAGATTAATGCCTCTTGACTTTAGAAGTTCTATCGCACTTCTGATAAGCTCTGTCACACTTCTGAAGTTACTTTTGAACACCTCATGCAATATGGATGCAATTTTGAGAACCTTAGAACTAGTTTTGAATCACCTTTATTGCACTTCTGCTATTATTTTTAATGTCCTTCAAAAATTTTATAAACTTCTCAGAACCTCGGGAACACTTCATTTTGCCCTTCTGACAACGTTAGAAACTACTTAGAACCTATTTTGACATTATTCAGACTTATTTAGAACATCTTCAGAAACCATTGTTGCACTTTTGAGAGCCTTAGAACCTCACTCAAAACCATCTTTATTGCACTTTAGAGAGCCTCAAAAACCACCTCTACACTTCTTTAGAAATTCTAGCTACACTTCTAAGAATTTTAGAAGACCTTTTCTGACAGTCTTAGTTGGACTTCTAAGAACTTCTGTCGAAGTTCTGCAAGCCTCAGAACCTCTTCTACTTTGCTTAGTTTCACTTCTGAGGTCTTCAGAAATCACTCAGAATCTCTTCAGTAAGCATCAAAACTCCACTCCGTCAAGCTCTATTGTGTGCTTCAAAACTCATAGTTTCTGAACTTCATTTAAAACCCGTTCCTAATATCAAAACCCCTTTAGAGATTCTAACATACTTCTGAAGGGCAAGATAATTTAGAAATTCTAAGATCATGCTTTTTAACTATTTTAGAATCTCCTTAGAAGTTCTTACATACTTCTGATAAGTAGGCTATTTCAAAAATTCTAAGATCTCTAATTTCTGACACAATTCTAACGACGTGTAACTCATTCAACCTCAACATCATTAATTCATATTTTTCACTTTTATTTAAAAAATGACTCAAAGTGGCGCCTTTTGTATATTTTCAATAATTTTACACATAAAATTGAAACTCACTCCATGAAGTGCAATGTTTAAGTAAAACTAATGAACTTACATTTATTCATGACCTAAAATATATGTATTTAGGTATTAAACATGAAAGATATGAGGTTGACCTCTCTTCAATTTTATACCTCCTTCCTTCTAGCTTGTCTTTTTGCATCGTTTCCAAGCAAATCTAGAAAATCTGTCATCATTTCCAAGCAATCGCAGAAAATTTGGAGGTGTGTCATAGGCTTCAGTGCCACAACATCAAGATTGCTAGAAATATCATTTTTGCTTTAGTCTAATTTGATGTTGTGGTATCCAAACATGGATGTTGCGGCATCAACCTAGTTGGAAACAAAAATTTTCTTGAGTCTGGTTGGACTGCAACACCAAAATTGGATGTCGCGACATCAAGTTATTGTCTGCATATATCTTTAGTGCCATGACACCAAAATTGAATGAGGCATCACCTTTTGGGCTTCAATTCTTCACATCATAGCAACTTGTTCACCATTCCAGCTTGTTTGCTTTACTCCTTTTTCTTCATTGATATTTTACATGCATTTTTCCTCTTTGTGCATTCGTGTACTTACAACCAAATGTAAACATATATACTATAAATCCACCAAGAAAAACTCAAGAACATACTAAAAGTTAGTTCAATTAGATAAGATATAAGTGAATAAATTCACTTATCAAACACCCTCAAACTTAGCTTTTGATTATCCTCGAGCAAAACAAAAAAGCATACTTTTACTAAGAACACCAAATACATCAATTAGGGTCATCATTAAAACACCTCAATAGAGGCAACATGGCCAAGAAGAAAATTTTAGAGTATCATATATATCTAACATTTCAACTCAAACGTTATCCTCTCTACCTTAGATTCCAAGTGCAAGTGCAAAAAATATAGCCATTCCAATTTGTCTCATTTAAAACTTAGTTTCATTTAAGCAACCAAGCAATGCATATTTAGTGCAAAACCCTACAAACTCAAAATTTGAAAGAGAGCTACAATAGATTAACACATGATGTTTAACTTTCTTTATTTTCTTCTTTACTCTTGTAAGCCCTTGAATTTTGGTATAAGACCGTATTAATAATTCAGGTATAGTAAAGAGTGAAGTTTGGTAAGTTTAT
>JAYJMB010088556.1:0-19243 GCA_036873735.1 Pouteria campechiana | reverse complement strand
GCATTCACATGGTCATTTTTCATCAAAGTAATGAAATACATTGATCGATTATTAAGATTTATCTATAAAGGAGTCTACATATATCTTATTAGGGAGTAGTTATAGTAAATTGACTATAACATTCTCATATTAATTCCAAATGAGATGATTATTTTCCTCTTATTTAGATAATTATAAGGCCTATAGATTTCATGTTGAACACTGTTTCCAATTCTACATTTAATTAGGGTCATTGTGCCCCACAAGTGACACCTTTGGCAGTTAATCATTTTCCATGAATAGTTTTAGCAATTTGGCTATTACTCTCTCATATGAATTCCACATTAAGTAATTATTATGTCATTTTATAGATAATTTCAATTTCTACAACTTTAATGTTGACACATTTTCTAGTACATCTCTTAATTGGATTTGTGGGCCCCACAAGGTAATACCTATTGATTTAGAGACTATTAGACTATTTTAGCTATAACTCTCTCATATCAACTCAGCATTTAATAGTTTTTATCTTGTTAGAAATATAATTTAAATAAATACAACTTTTATATTAACCACATATCCAAAATCAAACAATTTAGTGGTCAAAATTGGGATGTCATCAGCATCAGATGCAATTTTATGATGGACCCGCTGGCAGCAGCAAATTTTAGGGTATTTTCTTCCTAGATTTTTTTGAACCTGTTAATGTTAGAAGTTTTACACCAAAATTTGCAGATTTTTCATTCATAATATTTAAAATCACCCCATATTTTTATATACATAAAATCAATTCGTTTGATAAGGATTTAATCAAGCTCAATATATACTTAATAAGCCATTTTAATGCAATACACATATTCTATTTCATACCTTCCTGTCCACCTTAATCATCACATTAATTCCAATCTGTTTGAGATATTAAATTAGTACTAAATAAATCCTGATTAATCCCTTATAATTGGTCTTAATGTCTAAGCTCAATTCAGCAGTTGTATACTTCATTAAATTTTAATTTCCAGCTATCTTGTTTCATGCCCATGATCACTAATCCATATCTGATTTTAATCAAATATTGATCATGCATCATTTAAATTAACCAAAACCCTTAATATTCATTAAAATTTCTAGCAAACCCTAGCTTAACCTAGGTTTAATTTCTACCAAAAATTCCAGCAATATATACACTAAATAATGCCATACACTTAATCAACAATCTATTTTAATAATTAACTTACCTTAAACTTGGATTTTGATTGGCGGATCCCACCTGCAGGGAGAATTTTTCAAGATTAGAGGGTTGCCACTCTTTGAATCCAAAAAAAAATCACATCCATAACATGCAAATAACTTGTATTTACTAATGCTTTCATTTCTTATAGCCAACACTAGCTGAAATCAAGCATTTGGGAGATGGGGAATTGGGGAAAAACATGGGCAAGGGTGTTTACACAAGAGAAGATGATAGAATTGGGGGTGTTGCAACCCTTATATAGATTAAAAAGTATAGTAGTCATTGCCCCTTTGCATTCCATACACGTGCATTCCTAATTTGGATTTTTTCACCTCCTTAAACCCAATATTTTCACATATATGAGATGTCATATTCTTATGATATTTACCAAAATTTATTCAACATACTTTAGTTATGTCATCTCTCATAATTTAATACAATTTTCTAATTAAAATTGATTTAAACCAAAATTTTCTAAAATTTACAGGTAACTCTGTGTTCCACCTTTCTTCATGCATTTTTTTACTTGTTAATCATTGATTAGTGTGTTTCCTTCTCATCCTTGCATTATTATGGATATTCCATCCACTGTCATAAGTTTTTATAATAAAATTTAATATTTTTTTATATATACTCATCTGGGGATCCACCTATTTAAATTCATTCTTCTTTTAATTAAATCACTTATTTAACATACTTTGATGTATTACCAAACTTATTCTCATGTTTATATTAATAATCCACTCAATTCCATAAATTTTCCATGACAAATTTCTCAAAATTTTAATTATACTCCAATATATCCTATGTTGAACTGGTAAAAATTAACAAAATTGAAAATTCATGTACCTAGAATTTTCAATGCCCCACAATTATGTATACTTCTTTGTTAGATTTGAATGATTCTCTAACTTGCTTTACTTTTAAGCAATCATCACATAATTCATTTTGGTCAAATTTTAGTTTGGGTAAGCCAACAACAAGATCTTTGTTGCATAACTTTTCAATCATGAACTTGTTGGCATGTCCTAGCTTCTATGCCACAACAAAGATTCTTGATCATTCATAACAAGACATTTGACTTGGATATTACTTAAATCTATTAAATACACATTTCCACATCTTTTACCTAGTACTACAACTAAATTTGAACTATCTATTATAGAACGTATATGTGAATCAAACACAACCTTGTAGCTATTACCACAAAATTGACTAACACTTAAAAGATTATGTTTTAATCCTTCTACTAGTAAAATATTTGAAATAATAATAGAGAGATGTTGGCTGATCTTACCAATTTTAACTGCTCTACCTTTTCCATTATCTCCTAATATAATTGTCCTCCATTTTAGCTTTTAATTCTGTGAACAGATCCTCCCTTGTCATATGTATTGAGAAACCACTATTAATATACCATTTACTACTCCTTGTGGCTCTTGAGCATAATTATAATAATAAGGTCAAGTTATAATTTTTTGTACCCATTTAGAAATGAGTCCAGGTAGGTTAGTAGTAGAATATTTTAGCACCCATTGCTTTTTAGATGCTACTAATTTATTATCTGTAGATATTGATGTATTTATTATGTTAGTAACAGTTTTTGATACCCAAATTAGGTTCTGTTTGGGTTCTAATTTTCTTCCATGATTGCTACTTTTCTTTCTTTGGTTATCTCTATTGTTCTTCTTTGCCTTTATTTTAAATAATGTAGAAATCAATATTTTTCTAAGGGCATGATTTTCTGCTTTTGTTTGCTTAAGTTCTATGTTAAGATTTTGGTTAGTTTTGAGCTGAGTGTTTTTTTGTCGTAACTTAGAACATCCATAGATTGTTCTTTCTAGTTCTCTTTCTGTTTCTTTATGTTTAGCTTTTGAAGTTTTGAAATATGAATATAAATTATCTAATAATTCTTATAAATCAGAAGTTTTAATTTTTGAATTTACCTCATTTTCATGGATTTCCATGAAGCTTATTATTGTATAATGCTCCTTCTGATTTCTCTCTTTAGAGTTGAGTGAACTGAATTGAGCTTCATTTTCTTCTTTTGGTTCACTCGAGCTTTCTTGCATTATGTTCTCTAGTATTTCCCATGCATCCATCACTTTCTTCTTCTTTTCAAATTTTCTGTTGATAGAAATATTCTTTTTATCAAAATAGGAATTATACATTTTTCTTCTTGTCTCCTTGCTTTTTGTCTGGTTCTGGGCATGCAAATCTCATGTGCCCAGACTTGTTGCAATTGTAACATATTGGAATCTCTTTTTTCTTTTCCTTGCTCTTGTTGTTGTTTTTAAAGTTATTTCCAAATTTTTTCTTTCTTATCATATTTTTGAATCTTCTGGTTATCATTGCCATGTCCTCATCATCTTCACTCACTGAGGCTTCTTTTGAAGATTCTTCATTCTCTGAATTAGCTTATAAATCAATCTTCTTGCCTTTGTATTCATTTGGAATCTTTTGCTTCATTAAGACTTCATGGGTCATAAGTGATCCTACAAGTTCTTCCACTATCTTTTTATCTAGATCTTTCGCTTCTTGGATTGCAGTCACTTTAGGCATCCAAAATCTAGGTAGAGATCTCAATATCTTCTTAACAAACTTGGGTTCTTCCTATTTCTCTCTCAAACTTTTTAGTCCATTGGTGATTTTTTGAAACTTTCTAAACATTTCAGAGATGGTTTCTGATTCTTTCTTGGAAAAGGGTTCATATTCCTACACTAGAATATTTTTACTTGATTTGTACCTTCATGTGCTACCTGAAGTTTATCCTAGATTTTCTTACTTGAATCATAGGTGAAAATCTTTTCAAATTCACATGAAGATAATGCATAGTAGAGATAAATTTTTGCCTTAGCATTATGTTCTACTATTTGAATATCTTCTAGTGTATATTTATCTTCTATATTTGCAACATTCTTTCCATTCTTAACTACAAGCCATAACTATTAATTTGTGATGATCAAGAAATTTTGCAGCAAAAAGTGACGGTAGGGAAGTGGATTGTCCTTTAGTAAATGTGTTGTGGAACATACTGGCTATTTGAATCTTTTCACAAGTTAATATACTAGTAATTGAAAATTAACTAGTGAAGCCTACTCTGATACCACTTGTTGGTCCCTAGTTGGATGATAGCTTAAGAGGGGAGGGGGAGGGGGGGGGGGTGGAGAATGGAGCTTTCAAAAATTTTCGCTAATAACTTGAGGAATATACTTAAAATAAAAGAAAGGATAGTTCACAACACATACACACAATATTTTTACGGTGGTTCGGTATTTCCTGGGTTCCTACTCCACTTTTCTAAGTTAGTCTCCTTTACTGAACTCAGGTTTCACTAAAACACTTGTTGGTTTTATAAGTTCACCAATAACTTACTAGTTTTCCAAGTTCACTAAAAACCTCTACATGTTGGTTTCCAAGCTTACTAACTAACTTATTGATTTTTCAAAGCTGACCAGAAACTTTTACAAATTGTTGGTTTCACAGAGCTTACCAACTAACTCACTTGTTTTTCCAAATGGAATGTACAAAATAATGCCTCTTACTTAGGCAGATATGTACAAAAATTAAAACTCAATTAAATAAATAAAGTATGCAATAAGATCAGATTCAAACTCCTTTTGAAGTTGAAGCAAATCTAGTTTTGAAAGCTTTGAATACTTTGGTAGTATCATAGAAGGTGGAGTTGAATGATGGAAGAATGTGAATGCTCTCTTTTAATCAAAATGATTTTCAGTGTATTCTCTGATAATTTTTAAGTGTCGCCTTAATCATATTTATATAGGGTTTGAAATTTTTTAGTCATTACTACCTTGGGCATAATTTTGAAATTAGTTAAACAGGGTTGCTAATGACTTTTTTATTTTGTTGGGGTTCAAAAATTCTTAGTAGAGTACCCTGAACTTCTGTTATTTGATTTATATCTTATCAGAACCTCTGAAGTCATTCTTTAGAATTTCTATGATAAGTAAATTTTTAGCAGTATCCTTTTTAGAATTTCTGTGCATTATCTTATCTTTCAATAGTATATTCTAAGTTTCCTGAAGAACTTCTGAGTAGTTTTTGATTTACCTATGAAACTTAGATTTTGCTTATGTATTTCTTCATTGACTCATGCCTTCTTGAAAACACCTCTGAGAATGCTTCTGATTTTCTTCTGAGTTGTTTCTGTGCAGTCTGTCAGCATTCTGAGTTACTTTTGTGTAGCATGTCAATCTTTCTGCATTGCTTTTGTGTGGGAGAAGTTTCTTCTAGGTTAATTCCGTATGCTTTTATATTGCTTCTAGTGTTCTTCTGAAAACTTCTGAGTGTGGGAAGTTCCTCTAAGAATGCTTCTGTTGTAGTTCTGCAATTCTGAGAATGCTTCTGTATGTTTCTCTAAACAACTTCTAAGTACAGAAAATTTTTTTGTTTTACGTCTGTTGTGCTTCTATAATTTTGAGAAAACTTCTATTTGTCTTCTGATGTGCGATTCTAATTTTGAGTAGGTTCTGATTTATTTCTGTCATGGTTCTGAGTTACGTCTAGTAACTTCTAGGTGATTCTTAGTTTTGTATTTTGTTTCTGATGTTGGTCTGAATTAATTCTACATAACTTCTGATTTACTTCTAACTTTCATGCCAAGTCTCTGAACAAATTTTGAATTACTTCTTAGTGATTTTTTAACGTCCTTTTATTCGAGCATTCCTTTATATATCTTCCTTTGAAGGGTTAATGTAATAATTTTATAATTAACACCTTCTATTTCTTGCATTTACTTTCCTTGAGCTATTTTGATATTTGATGTTGCAACACTTGAAAAGTAATTTGTTAGTACCTTAATTCTTTACTCATTTGTTTATTCATCATCAAAACTAAGTTGTTTAATCTCATTTATCATCAAAATCAAGCTTAGTAAAGGGGTTAGTTTAGCAATATGTATGCTTAAATCTCTAATAATCATATGCATAATTGTGATTTGATAAATGATTAATTAATATGCATACATAATCACAAATGTTTAATTATGCAAGCATACATCATATACTTTATGGTGTGCTTAATCTTAATTATCATTAGTGCATAAATTTGTTGAAATCATAATTAGCACCATAATCAATTAAGCTTTAACATTATGAACTTAAATAGAAATCTATATTATCCTTGCTCTAAAACATGTTAAAATCATAAAATGATAAAATAAGTTTTGATTAAATAATGTATTTGAAACCTAACAATGTAGCGAGTGCAGAAAAACTTTTAAGTGCAGAAACAAAATCATTTGCAACCAATTGCCACAACAATCTACTACATTCCAAAAGAATTAAACTGGTAAAGGTTGTGGAAAAAGAAGAAGAAGAAGAAGAAGAAGAAAGCTGAAGCTTTGAAGAGAAGCAACAAAAGAAGTTGCAGTCTAAGAGAAAACTTCCACGGATAAACACAATGAAAGAAAACAAGGCTTCGAAGATGAGTTACAAGAAGGTTGCTTTGTCTGTTAAACTCAAAGAGAAACTTCCATACATAAATGCAAGACAGAAGCCATGGTTAGAAAGCATAAAGTTATTCGAGAAATTTGAACTATCTACATCGAATAGAAAAAATTTGTCTAAAACAAAGTAAGAAGAAGAAGCTCCATCAAACACTTAGACAAATGAAGAAAGAAAAAACAGCCGCAAGACAATCATATACAAATGGAAGAAAACTTTGTCTAACCACAAAGTTAGAAAAATGAATTTGTCTAAGAAAGAAAAGGTGAGATGAATAGATAAAGGAGTACAACTTCAGCTAAGCCAAGATAGACAAATCAAGAATGAAGAAAGAAGGAAGTTTCAGAGACAAATTTCATTTGCTGCTCAAAACATGCAGAATAAATGAAGAACTTGACTTCATCTACTAGATTAAACTCATCTGTTGCTTACTATAGACAAAGTGATAAATAAAGTAGAAGACTAAGTAGAAGCTGCAAAGTGAGGATAGATGAAGCTGCACAAACAAAGTAGCTACTTGGACAAATAAACTTCAACAAATAAAGGTACATTCATTTGAAACTTACTGTAGGCAAACCTATAGATGAAGTGCAAAGTAATTTGTCCAAGACAAAGTAAAGCAAAGTTCATCTATCAGTTATATCAGATGAATATTATACTTCATCTATTCGAGCAAGATAAAGCAGAATTTGTCCACCACCTCCAACAGACAAATGTGGAACAAAAGAAGAACATCATACTTTGTCTATTTGTGCAGACAAAGGAGAGTTTGTCTATTGATCAGTTCGACTTTGTTATTTGTTATTTACAATAAATAAAGCACATTCATGAAGTATCAACTGATAGACAAATCTCTTAGAGGAATTCGTCTAAGACTTATAACAAATAAAGCAGAAATTTTCTATTGACCAGTTCGACTTCGTCTGTGGTGCTGAGGATCATCTATTATTTACAACAGACAAAACTCACTCATGAAGGAACGACTGACTGACAAACTATTGGGAGAATTTATCTGTAACTTATAATAGACAAATGTAGATAGAGAGAGGCTGTGACTTGTTAGAGAAAAAATGATTTATATGACTTGCATCTAAATGGCATAGGCATCCGTGCTTTTTTATGCAGACCTGTTTCAGTCACCATTTTTGACAATAAGTAGCACTTCAAATTTTCAATCTAGGTCAAGTCAAAATGAGAAAAGACATTTTAGCAATAGCTTATCTTCCTCTTTGTAAAAGAACGGCGATGTAGTAGCTCAAGACAAATCAAAAAGGCATGGACTACAATGACAAGGATCTCAACGGTCTTATTCATTCATTGCTGCTCTTATTTCTGCATTCAACATAATCCATCTTCTCCAAAAGTCAAAATTTTAAAGAAGCTATTTAAGGAGAAAAGGTGGAATGATTCAAAGGTGGTGAAGGAAGACATTTCAAGTGAGCTTAATCTTATACAAATCCTTCCACCCATGGCCAAGAGCTTAAATCATCATCTATCTTTTATGAGCTTAAATTGCATATCCTTATGGCCATTGAGTTTATATTATTGGAAGATCTTTGTATTACATAGATTTGTAACAAGATCAAATTTTCTCTTGTGCTTGAGTGAAACGGTATGTAAAAGTGTGTAAGTTTTCTGGTAAACTTGAAACTAGACAGTTATTGATGAGCTTTGGAAAAACCAGAAGAGTATTGGGAGCACTATGTTTACGCCCCCTAGAGCTAAAATTCAAAAGTGTATTGCAAACACTATTTACACCACCTAGAGTTGAAATCTCGAAGAGTGTTGGGAGCACTTTCGTATTTCCATTATACGGGATATAGTGGAATCCAAGGCACAATGAGTGTGTGTTCTTGGAAGAGTGAATGTAGGGATGGGGTTTCCAACCACTATAAAAATTGTGTTATATATATATATGTGTGTGTGTGTGTATTTGTTTATTTGTTTTATTCTTCATGCACTTTAGTATTTTATTATTTATCTTATAATGCACCACCCACAATCAAGAAAAGAGAAAAATATTTCAATAGGGGTTAAGTAATAAATTTTCATATACCCAATTTACCCATCCCCTCTTAGGTTAAGCTATACTATGGGACTCTAGAATCTCTCCTTTCTTTGCTTCACTTATAGGACCATTGGTGAGAGCTCAACTTGAAGTGACATAGCTTAACTTGAAGTGACATACAAGTGAAGACCAAAGCTTTCTATTCTTCCTGTCATGAATAATCTTCATGCTAAGGATTTAATTAACCAATCTCAAATCCTTTATATCAAAGGATTCACTTAACTCATTTTTAGCCTTTCAATCCTACCAGCATCATAACCAACAATCAACATATCATCCATATAAAGCAAGAGGATAATAAAATCATTAGCTAAGAATTTTTTCACAAATATACTAGGGTTAGAAGTAGTCTTACTATACCATGCTATCTCATAAAAAATAAAATTTCTTGTACCACTGCCTTGGTACTTGTTTGAGTCTATATAAAATCTTTTTCAAGTTGCACACTAGATTCTGTTTATCATTGACTTTGAAGCTTTTAGGTTACTCCATATAGAGTTTCTCCTTTAAGTCACTATAGAGAAAAGTAATTTTCATATTAAGCTACTCAATTTCTAAATTCATAGTATCCGCTAGGGTCAGAACAACTCTACTAGAATTCATCTTTACTATAGGTGAGAAAATATTATGATAATTAATACCCTTTTTATGATCAAATCCCTTTACAACCAAACATGCCTTGTAGTTTGGTTGTAAGTTTTTTTCTTCTATTTTTAACTTGAAGACCCACTTGTTCTTTAGTTCTTTCTTACTCATAGGTAGCTTCACTTGCTCATATTTGTGGTTTTTATGTAAGGAATTCATCTCCTCTTGCATGGTTTTCATCCACCCTTCTTTTTGTTCATGAGACTATGTCTCTTGGTAGCTTTATGGTTCACCTTCATCAAGAAGCAACACATACTCATTAGAAGGATACCTATTAGAAGGATGAAGCTATCTAATAGGCCTTATCAACTAAGGTTGTACCGCTGGTTTCAGAGAGGCTTGCTTAACTTGTTGATTGGGCATTTTATCAACTACAACATCACCATGACAATCTTATTGCACATCTCCTTCTTCTTTAGCATGCACCATGGGCAGAGGACATGGATTCATTTTAATGAAGCCTCCTATAGTAGACTTTGGTTTTTCAATCTTCTCAAAGTCTTGAATAGTTTGATCTTAAAAAATACTACATCTCTACTTCTGATGACCTTCTTATTAGTTGAATCCTATAACATGTAACCAAATTCATCATGTATATAACCTAAGAAGATAAATTACTTAGTCTTTCTATCAAGCTTGGATCTCATCTCTAGGAATATGAACAATAACTTCGTAGCCAAATACTCATTAGCTCTCATAAGAAACATCTTTCCCTCTTCAAACCTTTTCTAATATCTCATTATTTAAAGAAGTTGAAGGAAAAAGGTTGATCAAATCTACTATAGTTCTTATAGCCTCACCCCAAAATGATTTTGGCAATTTTGTATGAGAGAGTATATTTAGTTGACTTGTGTAGTTTTGATGACAAAAAAGCTAGTTCATGACTTGAACTTAAGTTAATGAAGTTTCGTTAAGATTTTGAGTGACAAAGGAGACCTATAGAGGAGACGAATTGGGCTATAGAGGTCTATCAGGATCACCAAAATAATGTTTTTAAGCTTTAGACCAACCAAGGAGAGCTATAGAGGTTTGTAGAACTCACTATCTTGTTATCATTCTAAAGTCACATCAATAGAAGAGAGCTCTTATCCACAGAGGATGCTAATAGAGTTCTTCAGGGCGATGATGATCCAAAGAATTTTTCGATAGAGGAGAGATTATGTCTATAGAGGTTTTACCCATAATGATTGAAAATTGATGTGATGTTTTAACAACTAGATTTCAAATGCTCCTCTTCTAAACACTCAAAAGTTCTTACAAAACTTATAAATAGAAGTTCTATTGAAGAAGAAATGATGCTTGAGGGTTTTGAGTGCTACAAACGAATCAAATAATAAGAAACTCAATCAAGTCTCCAAGTGCATTCACTTCAAGGTGCTCCAACATTCAATAAGTTTAAGCAACATTAAATTGATCTTAAGAGAAGTTCGAGGAATTATAAAGTTATTATTTAATCTTTATGTTTGAGCTTAATCTATATACACTTTAGCCTAGATAGAGGCATTTTTTATATTTTATCTTTGTTTGAATTCTTTACTAACAAGGAAGAGTTGCCCTTGTAGACGCAATTTTTTAGGAGGAGTTTCTTAGTGAGCTCATGAAACTAGGTGAGAGTGTAAGAGTTCTTGGTGATCTTTGAAAATTAAGGGAGGTGTGATTCCATAAGTAGTTAGTAAAACTCAAGGTTAGGGATACCTTGGAGAGTGGAGTAGGTGTCAGGGGGCCCAAACCATTATAATCATTATGTATTTATTATCTTATGTGCTTCTATGCTTCCATTGTAAATGCTCAAACCTGCAATACAACTAAGGAAAATTACAAGTGCAGAAAAATCTAAGTGCAGCTGGCAACAACTTCATAGCTGCCTGGTGTATTTGCATGTGACCGCAGCCAAATGGTAACCACCTGCAATGTTATAGCAAGACACTAACTCCTTGGACACCAATAGTCAAATGGTAGCCGCCTGCCAATACCTTCTGCGAAGGAAAGGCACCTTCACATATTGTTTGCTAGCCTAAAGCCAAAAGTGTAGGTAAATTCTAAGCTGCCTATCATAGCACCTAAGGAAAGCAGTCAAATATTGCAGCCGACTGTGATTCACCTTGCAGTGTCCAACAAGATGGCTTGAGAGATTTTAGGAAAATCAACCATAGCCCATATGGTAGGCACTTGCTAGAATTGCCTATAGATGGTAGTCGATACCATAGTGGCCTGCTAAGCACCTGACAATTCCAATGTCAAAAAATCTGAACGTTCCCATGCATTTAATGAGCCCCAACTACCTCCAATGCTTGGATTTTGAAGTAATCTATAAAAGGAGTTATATTCAAGAGGTTGTCGCAAGCATTCTTTGTGCCCAAACTTTCAAACTCTCTCTAATAACTCAAGCCAAAAGCAATAAATTTCATAAATCCTCATTCAAGGTTTCACCTACAATAAGAGAGAAGATTCCTCTACATTAAAGTGAGCTTTCAAGTGTTTTAAAGCTTCCCCTGTGCTTTTGAAGCCACACGTACAAAAGTGTAATCATATTCCTTCTTATTTTATTCATTTGTTTCCTTGAGTTGGTACTAGGGACCAATCTCAAGAATGAGAAGGTTTTAGGATTATTGCATATGATTTTATTGACAACAAAACTTGTAATTAAGACATAATTTATAATAATGATATATGTGTTTAGTGTGCTTGAATTATAGACAAATATGCTTACAATGTATGTGTGTTGAATCATATGTTTGTACTACATTTTATTGAGTTATTATATTATGCCTAAATATAGATGTCCATTATCCTTAATCCAAAACTTAAGGAAACTATATGAGGATAAACATATTTCAAGACTAACAATGTAGCAAGTGCAAAAACTTCTAAGCGCAGAACCACCATCAACTGCCTCAATCATCTGCTACATCTTAAATGGATTAAATTGCTAAAAAATTTGAAGATCACAAAAGAAGAGGAAGAAGAAGAAAAAGGGTTTGAGATGTGTTGTAAAGAACTTACTTTTAGAGAAATATTCTCATGAACAAATGCAATTCAACAACACAAACTGGGTTAAGATAAAGCCAAGGTTAATAAAAAGAAACTTCATCCGAGAATATAACTTCGGACAATCCAGAATGACCAAGACTAAATTTATCTAAGACTAAGTAGAAGAAGGAATATCACCAAAAACTCAAACAAATGTAAAGGAAGCTTTGCCTAACCAAGAAGCTGAGAAGTAAATATGAACTCTATCCAAACCACTGATACCCAAGCAAATGCAGAAGACAAAGATGACTCTAGATAAAGCAACGGTTTAGTAAGTTTGTCCGAAACTTACTTCAAGTCAATAGGATGAAGCCTCGAACAAAGCAAAATGAAGAAACTTCATCTAATCGAGAATGGATAAAGCAAAGTTTGTTCGAAACTAAATCGGGACAAAGTAACGGTTCAAACAATTGTCCAATATTAACTTTGGACAAATGCCAAAGAGAAGAAACTTTGTCCAATGAGCATAAACCAAAGACAGAATTCATCCGAGATTAATCCCAGGTAAATGCATATAATTGAAAGTCGTGCCCTTGTTTGATATAATTCGTTAAGTGACTAGCAATTAATCTGAAGCATCAAAATGGCATCTGTGCTCACGCTTTTAGTGAGTAAAATTGTTTGGTCACCTTTTTTGGCAATAAATGGCACTACAAAGTTTCTAGTTGTGACAAGTAAAGTCGTAAGAAGTACATTTTCACAATAAGCTGATTACATCTCTCTTCTCTATCAAAGAACAATGTTACAACAACTCAAGACAAATTGTAAGTAATGCACTCCAATGAAAGAAATCACAATGGTCTACCCATTCCTCTCCAACGGTTAAGTTTTTGAAGACCTACTTAAGGAGATGAGTGGGACAACTAGAAAAAGAGAAAGAAGTGAAGGAATATTTTTCAAAAGAGCTTAAATATTCTACAAATCCTTTTAACCCATGACCAAGAGCTAAAACTTCTAAATATCCATTCAAGTGCTTCAACTGTCAGAATCTTAAAGGCCATCTTCTTCACTACATAATAGGAAGATCTTCTGCATTGTGAGAAGTTGTTATAAGATCAATACTTCCCCAACACATCAATGAAATAATATGTTAAGTGTATAAGTTTTCTGGTTAACTTGAAAATAGAGAGTTGCTGGTAAGCTCAGAAACAATTATCAAGTTTTCTGGTGATCTTTAAAATTAGTGAGTTTATGGTGAGCTCAGAAAACCAGATTGTGGGTTGGTGATGAGCTTGGAAAAACCATCAAGTCTGCTGGCGATCTTCGAAACTAGTGAGTTTCTAGTGAGCTCAGAAAAACAAAGTGTGAGTTGATGGTGAGTTCAGAAAAACCATCAATCTTGTTGGTGATCTTTGAAACTAGTGAGTTTCTAGTGAGCTCAGGAAAATCATTTTGTATACCATTATAAGGGTTATAGTGGAACCCAAGGCATAAGGAGAGCATGCTCTTGGACGAGTGAAGCAGGGATGTCGCCTAACCCATTATAAAACTTATCTTGTCAATGTGTGTGTTTGATTGAGTTACTTTCTCAAACTTTACTGTTCTATCATTTATTCTATAATTGCACGGTACACGAGAGCACAAAGAGAGTGGAGTAGGGAGGTTGCCTCAACCACTATAAAGGTTATGTTGCTTGTATGCTATTTATGATTGATTTACTTTCATTATACCTTACTGCTTTATTATTTATCATTGCATAACATATAAGCATGAAGAAGAGGGAAATCAATCCTACAAAGGTTGGGCAAGAAATTTTCATAAATCCAATTCACCCCTCCCCTCTTAGGTTAAGCCTTTCTACGGAACTCAATAAGTGGTATCAGAACAGGCTAGATAAGTAATTGTAATGATCTGTTTGGCTTACCCAATAATGTCATCCTCTATGTTCTCCAAATGATACTTCACCTCCTAACTTTCATACCATGATTATACACAATAGAAGAGGATACTGGAAGTACATCTTATGGCCAATGATCTTTAGCTATGGAAAATCATTATTATTATTAGCATAAGTGAGGATGAAGAGAGAGCAAAGCAAGAAAATCTTAAGGCTAAAAATGTCCTACTACATGCTCTTTGCCCCACCATTTGCAAGTTTGTCCTAACCTATAAAAGTGCAAGAGATACAATGGATAAGTTACAGATAGTTTCAAAGGGGCAAGTTAAATTTGCATTTAAATGATACTAATGTCACTACTAAGATTGATTTGAATGCAGGAAAGTGCAAGAAAAAGAAAAAGTTCAGTCTGTGAAAATAGAAGTATTGGAAGTTAAAAAGACATCATAGAATAAGGGGGAGGAATTTCAAGAAAAGATAAAATATGAAGTTCCTTCAAAAAGCAAGTGGAATCAAAGGTAAAAGAGGAAAGGTAAGTGTAGGTATAGAACCTAAACTCAGTTGATTTTATTATGTGTCACTAGTTGCATTTAGAATTTTACTTTTGTATATCTATTATTTATACCAATAGAACCTAGGATTTAGTTTGGAATAAATCAAACTCTAACATCATAAATTAGGAGATGACTAGGAATAAGAAAACACATTCCATCCAAATAATTAGTGACTTAAAGGTGAGAATGCCTAAAAAGACATATAATTCAAAACACAATAAAAATGAATTATTGCTCAAAAATTCATATTCAATAAGTTGATGTCGCATGTAAAGTTAGTTGTCACTCTTATATAACCCATAATTATGCTAGTTCAAAGATCTCAATGTTGGCTATGATTAGAGCAGAAGTCTATCTAGGATACTTATGAAAGATGCTTTAAATAAATAGTATACCTTACTACATACTATTATGGCTAAAATAACAATTTACACTAATCAATCGACAATGTATGCTAGAGCTTATCAATGAAAAGAAAGTACAAGAATTTCTTATATATATGCAAAAAAGTTTGAAAGTGAACATATAGAAGAAGAAACAGAGTAAGAAAAAGAATTGGATAAGTCAAGACTCTATTCCAGACAATCTTAAATGAAGCATACACAACTCTAAATAGCAAGAGCAAATAAATGATCAAGACTGGCAATAACGCCTACGAGCTTAAATGAGAAAATCATCAAAGGAAGCATTAAAGGAGATAAGTTATCTAACTTGACTATATATTACATTGCTATATATTCTATATGCCTCTAAACTACCTTGGATTTGAATTGATTTGAATTTATTGTTTTGAGCTAAATCATTTTGAAAAACTTTGAAATAATTGATACTTAACTCTATTATAGTCCTAAGGCATAGTCAAGCCTATTTGGGAAACTTCACGATTTAAGGTCTCGAATAGGAATTCCATTCCTAGTCATTCCTTTTGTAATCATATTTAAAGATTGAGCTCTTAAAAATAAAACAATTTTAATATTGTATTAAATGATACTTGAGTCATAAATTGCTCCTTATCAAAGCACAACTAGAACATAAGTGAAAAATATCTAAACATGTGCAAAATGAGATCACATAATCAGTGTATGATGATAAGATACTTGATGTAATGATTCTTAAGGTTTATACACTTAAAAGTATGAAACACCCTAAATGAAACTTGAAAATTAAGTAAATACATAAAAATTAATCACATAATGTTAATGTTTGGCATTTATTTTTTTCTAAGCATGTTATAACTGTTAAACACAATTTGATTAAAAATGAAAGAAGTATCAAAAAATAAAAGAAACTAATCATTAAGAAAAATCACCTGAAGTGCTAGCCACCCTCTCACTTCCAAGTAGTATAAGTAGCAGAGAACATTGAAAAGGAAAGGAGTAGAAAAGGATAATAGGAAAAAAGTACCCACTCCCAAATTTTAGACTAGGAACATTATAGTGTATCAAAGTTTTACACCACTATGCTAAGCAGACCAGTCCACACTCTAAAAGAGACTGACTTGAGTTCTCTCAATAATTGTAAATCAGAAATTTGATGAACTACCAAAGATGGACTAAGTTGATGAAATAAGAAGCACCCATAGAACTGATCAAAGGGCCCAATTCTAAACCTGGTATCTGGGAAATATATGCGTAGGATCATAATATGTGGATAACAAAATATTTGAACATTTTTTCATATTTCTATAAATGAAGAGTGATTGTGTAGAAGCTACTATTTTGAAGAAAATTGAAATCAAACTACCATAGTATATAATAAAAATGAATATGACATAGAAGAAAAAATAATAATGAAAATTTTCAACAGTATCTAAGAATAAATCAAATTGAACAAATTAGAAAAGAAAGTAACAGAATTAAAAGAAGGAAGGCTCTTAGGTAAGCCTATGAATACTAGATGTTCTTATTTTAGGACTAGAAAAACTCCTTAATAAAATGTTGAGGTTTGATCTATAAAAAAAACCTATCCATTATCCATAAAACTCTTATATTAAACTACCACCTTATTATCAAACCAAAATCATTATTTGAAATACCCTTGCATAGAATACCCTCAAATTTTAAAATCACAAATGTATACATGATTGAATCTATATTAATCTATCATATCTAATAAGTTAGTTATGTGATTTCAAAACTTTCAGTAGCAAACATACGATGTTTAAATGTAATATAGAAATGTCTTCTATTGAAACATACAACACAGCGAAGTTTACCTAAAAAATCACATGTATGAACTTCTTGTGATATTCTCTTTTCAAGCCACAATAAAATAAAAGAAAGTGAGAAGAAAAAAAGATAGAAGGAACAACACAGAATATTAAATCAAGTAGAGAGAATCCAAATGAATCCACATACATAATAAGTTGATACAAACTACCAAAATTGCCAATAAAAGACTATCACTCTAACAGATAAAAAGAAAACTAATTATTTAGTTAATGCATTTATGATAGCTTTGAGCTCTTCTATCATTTGATAAGCCTTAGTCAACTCTGCCTCAAATGCCTTGATATGATCCATAACCTCCATGTAAGCAATGCAATGTTTGGTTAGAAGATAATCATAATTATGATTTGTCCCTCCAGGATAAAATAGTTCCTCCCACCATTATTTTATCTCTTTGTTTAGAAAATGAATTCATTTAGATGGCCTGGAACTCTCATCATCTTCTTCAACCTGAACCTACTTATAAGAAAACTTGATAATGCCATGACTACTTCCTGACATTAATGCTCATCCCGAATTCACTACAACGTCATTCTAATCCTCTATAAATGCGGCATGGAATCTCCTTCCCAAGCAATGTGTTAATTATCTCATTAAAATTTCTTAACCATCTATCTTTGTAATGACAAATAGGAAGAATGCATTAGTAGCAAGAACATTAAGAGAAAGACAAAGGATAAATGATCGTACTTTAGAAACTTAGAGACCCAACAAATACAATAATTAGGATCATGCAGTGTCATGTCTAAACTATTGAATGACTAAAATGTCACGCCCTGCTTTCCTAGGTGCGAGGTTCCATTTTTCATTGTATTTCACCTAAATTTGTCCACTTTTAAGGTGGGGTACTTGAGTCCCATTTTGGAACTTGGTTAGTTTCTACAAGGAAATGGACAGAGTATCCATTAAAATGTTATGGGTTAACCTGTACAATTATTCATCAAATCAAATAAAGCATTGATATAAATTCTAAAATACATCCATCCACATACCCACAACCCTAGATCTTCTTGAATCATGATGGAAACACACTTATCACTATAATTATACAAACTCATTCTTAAGAAAATGAATAATTTCTATGACATGCCCTTACACCACCTTATACATCAATTAGAATTTATTAATTAAAATCATATAGATCCAAATGAAATTTTGATTATACTTAAATCATAAAGGGGATTAAAACCCCACCATTCTATCATATCACTAAGATGTCTTCAACCATTGCCCATCAGTTCCAACCCACAGTTGGAATTATTTACTTGTCAGCTAAAAAACTAGAATATGATTGCGTGAGTCCAAGCAACTCAGTAAGTAGACATGTAATAACAAAATATAATCAATAATCCAAATACATTATATTCAATTCTACAACAAACTCTATTCATGCTTAATGTTGCCGCATCTCAAACATTAGTACCTCCTCATCACAATTATCAAATTTCACAATTTACACGCTATTCAATGGAATACTCTTCATCCCTTTCAATAGACAACCAAATATAAGAATAATGATCCTATAATAAACATCAAGCCAAGACTTAAGAAGTTCATCAGAAACAGAAATTCAATCATTTAGAAACTCTTCAGAAGTTTCTCAGAAGTAAAAATGTGACCATTGAAACTGTTAGAAAATAAGTTTAGCCTTCAGAAGTTCTTCACTTAATGTACAATGGTAACTAATAGGTAGCTCAACTTCAGAAAGTCTGATGACTAATCATAGAAATTCTAAAGTTGGATAGAATAAGAAAATTGTAACGAAGCTTTCAATACTCTTCTTCCAATGGTCGAAAAGCTATCAAAAATACTCATTACAGCTAAGATGTCTTCCATAGCTTATAGTAGGAAGATTCAAACTTCTAAAAATGATGGATCTGAGAACAAGAGAGATAAGAAAATATTCACTCAAGCATTTACTGAAGCTCTCAGATTTAACTCTATGAGATCAGCTCCACTTTGCTACATTCCAACAAGCATTCAAAGTCAATCATTCAACAGACTTGGAGTCTAATCTTTATTTCTCTTTACTAATATATTAACTGTATTTTTATTACTAAAATTTGTATACTTTAGCTTTCAAGAGACATCCATTTTGTACACCTTTATTTATAACTTTCTCACATAAGTTGTGTAACGCCCCGCCCTCCTGGGGTCGTTACTCCACTTTACACCATAAATCCACATGATTATACCATGATTTTTC
>JAYJMB010088555.1:4037-19243 GCA_036873735.1 Pouteria campechiana | reverse complement strand
AAAACTAGCAGAACCTCTGAAATCTGGACACTGCGGGTCTTTGACCCACAATGATGTGTGATATATCCTAACATGTATGCCGGATGGCAGCTCCAGATCTGGCAAATTCAAACGTATATTGAAATCGAAACTAGCAATCTCCAGAAAAAGAGCGAGAAAAGTACCTGAGACGGGGAGTGAAGCTCAGAGAAGAAAGGAGAAGCTCTTCTTCTTTTTTTCCTTCCAAGGAAAGGAAAGCTTGGTTTCTTTGTCTTCCGACTTGTAAGAAGCTCTTAACTGAAAGAAAGAAGGGCACCCATGTACTCCATTTCTTACCCTCTCCTCCGCACGCGCTCTCTCCCTCTCAGGAGAGAGGAGGATTCCAAGGAAGAAAAGTAGTCACATTTTCCCACCACCCAATTTGCAAGAATCTAACGCGCAGAAGAAAAGGAGTGGCGGGTAAGGGAGAGAGAAATCAATCAGTAGCCGACAATGCTACAGGTCTTAGACTGAGTGGATTGAATATTCAACATCCTCCAAGAACGCAAGCCGCGCTTAATTGGATTATCTATAAGTCCTATTGACTACAAGTTGACAAGGCTCCTTTAGTCTTTGATTTTATGTTTTGTATTTTCATTTTCCAGCTCACACTTAACACATCCAAGGCTGTAGGGCCTCTGCCTATTAGCCGACAGGCCTGGTGGGAAAGTCAAGGTCTCCTAATATGAAGTCTACACCTTCATTGATTTTTTTAACAGGGAATTATGGAATTCCCCCTCAGGTTTGAAAGAACTTCAAATTCCCATGATATTTCGGTTTTTACAAATTCCCTTCTAAGTGGCTGGCTTAAATTATTTTAGAAAATTGAAAATATGATTTCAGCAATTGACGTGGTGATAGAACGATTCAACTTTATGTTTTTTTACGATGCGTGAGGATAATAGATAAAGAATTTTCAATTTATTTTTCCTGATGGGTATTTTATTTAGATGATATTTTTTAATAATGGTTTAAAATAATGATGAAATCAAATGAATAGACTAGATTTTATGTATGATCTTGAACAAACCTTAGCGGCACATTAGGGGGTTTGGGTTGGGTTCTCCAAACTTGGGGAGGATATTTGATAATCTTCTTTTTAAATTAGGCCAAAATACATCACATACAAAGATATAATTTTAAGCATTGATTTTCTAGATTTACTCATAGACAGGTTATGATTTGTATTTTTCACCGAATTTTTAATTTAAATGAATAATGCGTGCTTAAATTGATCTTTAGTCTCCATTGGTTGGATTCTGTAGATTAAACCAACATATTGTCATGACACAAAGTGCCTGCATGAGTTGATTGGGCTCAATTTAATTGGTAAATATTAAAAAAGCTATAAAAAAAATTTCATGATGTAGCAAGTATGGTGCACGAGACAACCAATTAAAGTGAGAATAAATACAAAGGTTCATCATATGTATATCGACCACAAGTTGATTTACAATGGTTAGGTTGGATTTATAGATTTGAATCAACTTAGATCAAATTGCGCAGAGAGATTCAAGCATCCAATACCTACTCATGCTATATTGATCAAGCCATTGATAGGAAAATCATGTCCGTTGAGCTTTTTGAACTGAGCTGTGCCCTCAAAAGTAGGGTAAGCCCCACACAAGTTAGGGGTTATTTGAAAAGGAAAATGAATAAAATAAATAATGTTAATCATAAAGTGTATAATGCTAAAATAAATAAATTACATATAAAAATAATTGATAAAAATTAAAATAAAATAAAATTATCAAAGATAGTTAAAATTTAACTTTTATTTCCGTTTTCTTGCTTTAATTCCATCCTCTAAAAAGCCCTATTCGAATCCAAGGAAGCCCTGATCGTAGAAGAAATATACGCTACCCATTATTCTTTATTTCTAACCTAAAATATCTGGGAAAAAAAAAAGACCATTGGTTTTCTAAGTCAAAAGTGGTCAATATAACGTGACAGAATCTAAACCATCGATGTAAATGAAATTCAATTTAGGTATAATATAATTTATAGTTTAAATCAAACGCACAAAGCGGTAAAATATAGGAGTAATTAATTGTTATATATATATATATATATATATATATATATATGTGTGTATCGTGTAGCACAAGGTTGGCATAAAAAAGATAAAAGGGACATGTACACGTGGATCTCTCTCTTCGTATTGCACATGGTGGTCCAGAAAGTCGGCGTAAAACGCGGGAGGCCACAGACACACCTGCCAAACTGTTGCTCGTGTACGTGGTAGAAAAAGCAGACAAGGGGCATTCCGAGAATTGAGGTCGACGAAATGCCCTCTGAATGCTTTTGAATTATATAAAATATATATCTATAAATGTTTATATACGTTCTTTGGTCCTTTTCCGTTCCTCACTTTTCTAACAATCTTAGGGTCTATTTGGTGTTGTAATATTTATTAAGCTCATTTAATATAAAAGTGCGGTAAAAAAAAGGTTAAAATTAGAGTTTTTATGTAAATGTAAAAATTCAGCTTTTATAGTGCAAAAGGGACGGTAAAATTCAGCCAAACACTCATAGGCATTTTCACACTATAAACGTGCTTTCAGCGCTCGTGGAATGCAGGCCCTTAAAACTCTGGAATGCAGGCCCTTAAAACTGTTATTCGTTCGTTGGCTACTTGGTGGAGCTGGTGCTCATCTTGTCCATTGAGTGACACTGCTCGTTACGTGTTTGACTCTCGGATCTCTTTAGCAGACATGCCCAATTTCATCGGCATCAATAATTTCATTATTGGTCCTTCAGGGAGGAAAGAAAATCACTTTTTACAAAAAGAACACGTGGACAATTTTGTCCAGGAGTGCAACTCGGGTTGGTTCGGTTCAGTTCTTGGTCGGATCTACCCTAACCCTATTTTTAAAAATGCTACCCTACCCTTTTATTAATTCGGTTTGGTTCAAGGTTGAACTTACCCTTTTTTTTTACTGTCAGGTTGATTCGGTTTCAGGTCAAATTCAGTTCCAAAAACTCATCAACTAATTAATGTTATTTTTTTCTTTCATTATCTAACTTTGCCACTTATTGGAACAACACTTTAGTTTTTTCCATTTACGAATTTTTAGTAGGTCTATGGAGATCCTATTGAGAAAGTTTTTGAAAGTATGTAAACTTTCAGAAGGTTGCTGGATTTAACTCTTTTATTTTTATGTTGGACTTGGACCTAAGGCCATGGTTTATCTATTTTGCAGAAAATTTTCTTTTGAATAAGAATATAATATGAGTGGAGTTGAATAAATATATGCACCAGATAATTACAAATCATTTAATCTACCTTTTACATTACATGATTTTGTTTGCAATGGCTCTTATATAATTTTTAATGCATTGGTGGAGGCAAACTTATGCAGCTGTAGCTAGCTCAACTACAAACATTCCATGAGGAACTTTTATGAGTTTAAGTCACTGTGGGATTCACGAGAACAGTCATTCCAGCCAAATTAATGTGTTCTAATTACTTGAAACCTGTTAATTTTTCTAATAATTCATGTTGGTCGGATCAGCTTAGGTACCTAATGCTTGGAACCAAACCTATCCTAAAAATGAATGCGGGTCAAAAAGGTGGAACCGACTTTACCCCTCGGGTCATTAAGGTAGAACCGAACCTGCAAAAAATCGAATCAGTTCCAGTTTGGTTCACGAGTACCCTACCTAAGTTGCATCCCTAACTTTGTCCATTGAGGGCTCCAGATTTTAGTGCTTTGTGATTAAACATTTCTAATGGCCACCTTTGATGAAGAGAGATGAAAACTCTCTCTTGTAAATAGTGAAAATATATTTTTAGAAGAAAGAAAATAATATAATCTGTAATAAAATAAAATAAGCAGAATTTTTATAAAAAAATAAAGTAGATGTTGAAAAGTATACAAAATGTTGGTAAAAATTGAAAATATTTTGGCAGATAAATTTAAAAAACGAATAAATTGGAAGGGACAATTTTTATTTGGCTATTTGGTTGACTACAAAAGAACTTTTTTTGAAGAAAAAAAAAGGCATCATGCATTACTACGCTAACAACTATATTTTTTTTCATCATTACAAATTTACATATCCTTTTGGTAGAATTTTTTATCAATTTTGTCCATATTCACTTTGTAACTGATATTATCCTTTATTTTGCTGTAGTTATTTTATTTTTATTTCCTTCCGTTTCTTTCCATTTCCGTCCAAATAGAAGAGGACATGAAATTTTCTCCGAAAACAAACACCCCATACATTCTATTGTTGTCGACTAAGCGATGACTTGAACATCAGATCAATCTCACCAATGCGAATCATATGAACAATGATCTTTAACCAGGTGACCAATATCATTTTCAGAAACATGTCTAATAAAACTAATCGACCTGTTAGCTCTGACAGAAGTAGGCCCCTTATCAATCCATCAATATTTCTTCTTGCATCTGTATTCTGATCTGGGAGATTTTTTATGCCCAGTTCTTCCAAAGTGAGGTGCCTGATAATGAAAACTACCACATTGTTGCAAAATGAAAAGCCCAAACAATTACATACATGTGAGCGTAAGCCTTTACCAGTCTCCAACTACTATAATAAATTAGAACCAAAGACATGTTTCACCTGGAGATGGGTGGGGGTGCTCTCCAGCAAATAACCAACACAAAAGCCATCGATTTTCTTCAAGCGACGACATCTTTGGCTACCTGTTCTACCAGGGGAAGCTTACCATGACTCTCCCCCATCTCACATTACAATGGTGGCAAAGAGAACACACTAACCGTGGAGCTTCCACTCCTTATCTCCTTCAAAATTCGAAGTGATGCCATCGTACTCTTTGCATATAAACTCTCCATGTCCTCGCTCTCTTCTAACTCCTCTGGCCATTTCAGCAGGCTGCTTCTCTCTGTTGCAGGATTCGTTTCCTGACCCTCCACATGGGGTTTTGAGATTGATGATCCACTGGCTGGAAAAAGGGGGTCAAGCATCACTTCACACTCTTTTATGAGCTTGTTGAGCACATCAGTGGCAAAGAAGGGTTGTTGCAATATCCTTTGGATGAATGACAAGCGAATGGTAGCTCCAGTTCTCTTCTCATACTTCTTCAATATCTTGACTAGTCCTGGAGTAGAGCAAAAATGGACCATTGGCATGTTATTAACATCATTTCCAGAGAATTGAATTTGCAAAATTTTCCAGAAGACAGGTCGGTATTGCATGGTAGCAGGTTGGGCCAACTCTACATCTGAACTATGGAGAGATGCCTCCACCTTATTCGTGCGCATCTAGCTCCATCATTCTTCCATTTCAGAAATGATGACTACTACGTGATAGGACAGATCCATAAAAGCTGATGGTAGAAGATCCATGATCATTCTCTTATGCAGAAATCTCACTAGAATGCTTAAAAGGCATGCACCATTTTTATCCATATCGTAAGACTTAGTGTTGTTAGATTATGTATCCAAAGGCACACGTATTATTAATTTTATCTAGTAGATTTTGGCCATCACGGATTTTGGACTAGTTAAATGTTTAAGAAAGTTGGAAGTATATCATGGCCTAGCTGGTTCTACCTTTTAAAAAAAAGCACAACCCCGACAACCCTCTTTGGGCCTAACATATGCATGGACTTGACTAATAATTAACATCTGATGCTCATTATCATTTCATGTGCACCAACCTTCATGTACTGGTTTTCTATAAATCATGTGATGGTGGTCAAACATAAGAAAGACAAAGGCACAATTCACAGGAAGTTGCAGCACATTCCAATCATTTAGCTAATTTGATTCTAAGACGGAAACAATAATAGATTTATCCAAAAAATGAAAGAGCTGAAAGGGACATTTAATGGGGGAATGATTCTTGGCTAGGTGGTTAACATGAGACCATAAATGCAAATAGCGAGAGCCCTTTGATATCATCATACTGAGGACTGACCAGCCTAGTCACAAAAAATAAAAATAAAAAAGTGCCAGTAGTTTTCCAATTGCAGATTGATACATGTTTAGTATTCTGTACCAAGGTGCATGATTTCTGTGTTTATGCAGGAAGCAGCTCACCGAAGGTGCTTATCGGGCCTGAAATGCAAGCTAATTCAAACCATATGAATTATTTCTCCATGGTCATGATCAATTTTAACAGCACCACTAAAACAGTCAGCTTTGGGTCACTGGTTATTTGTTCCCGGGCTGTTGGTTCATGGACCAGGACCAGATGCTTCAAATCTGCCTATCAGTTGATTTCATAGTAAATGCCTATTCAGAAGAATTACTACAACACGGTGCATTGGAACAGCTGGGACCAAACGATTGCAAATTATGAAGACAGACCTGTATAGTTGAGTGCACTGTAATTTTCCAAGAGGACCATCTCTCCATGAAAATCCACAATCTCCTTCCATATATGCATCATTTCTGCAGAAAAGTCCTTTGCCATCTCTGCTCCATCTTGCAGCACCTGCAGTGATCAGCACAAGAGTCCAATGACTAACCTACAAGCCTATCTGTACATTGCCAATCGATAACTTGAATACATCAAAAGAAATTGATCCAAAATAAGGTATAAGCAACTAGTTGTTCATTTCAAGCAACAAAGATTCAAGAACAGCTTCCCATCAATAAGATGGAAGAAATAATCAATTACTTACATTTCAAATAAATCACATTTATGAGGGTAAACATCTTCATGGATGGTTTAAAAAATGAATAACTTTTAAATAAGAAAACCAGATTATATGTCGATAAGATTATCAATTGTGAACTAGTCAGTTCGCATCCACTGACTGTATTAGATAAGCATTGTGACCCAAATAGATGTACAACATCATATGCTGTCTAAAAGCATTGGATAACCTAACATATAGATAACATTCCAATATAAAAATTTGGTACATCATAGGTCAGAACAGAAAAGGATCATTGGTGGCGTTATCCATTCTTGAAGAGCCATTTAGCCAGCCTTAGGATAAAAACTATACAAAATCATGGCAAACTATCATCAGAATATTATTTATTCTAACCCCCTCAAAAAGAATCATCGTTGTAACTATACAAACTGTAATTATTTACAGGCATCCAATCCATTTACTGGGTGTAATGCAGAATTCAGGTGCAACTATCTGAACCATATCTTTTATATGGACAATTAAGACTATTTTGGCAAAAAGATTAAAGTTTACAATTTTGGCCCATCTACTTACAATTATTCTTCTATCAATCATCATCATAACCTGATTTTAATTCCACCTTACCCGCGTCAGCTATATGGATCCCGTGGCGTGCTCATATTGATCTTGGGTTATGTCTTCCGTAAGCTCAAGCATTTTTATATCTTTCCTAATCATTTTTAACCATGTCTTTTTCAACTTCCTCTAGTTCTCTTATTGCCTTCTATTTGAATAGATTCATTCTCTTAATTGGTGTAGTATCGGATCTCCATTTTACATGATCAAACCACCTAAGTCTACTTTCTTCATTTCACTACTCATTAATTCTACCTTGAGGGTGTGTTTGGAAACTTGGAAACGAGGAAAACAAAGGTGGAAAACTGTTTCACCTTTTCCCACTCCTTTTTTTATACTTTTTAACATGACTTAACATTTTAACTACTTAACAGCCCTCAATTTTTTCATTATTAATTTTATTTTTAATCATTAATTCATATTTTTTGTGTAAAAAAATTATAAATTTTATCTTTATTCACTTTATTTTTAATTATTTTCCCACATCTCTTCGCGATTCCCAAACGCACCCGAAATATAAAAAATTAAAAATAAAAATAAAACACTTAACCAATTTCTAAAGATTGAACGGTTGGAGTTTAACAGAGTATAAATGACTTATGATAGCTCTATTTCTTTCTACTAAGATTACGAAGCATACCTTCTGCTTGATGATGTACATTTCTTCCTTATCCTCGAAGAAGAAGTTGAATTTCTCGATCTCGGCATCCACCTGACGTATGAAATCAGCTCCCTCCTTTCTAATCGAATACCCGCCGCCGTCCGTCCCATCGGAAGCCAATCTGGGACGTCCGCTCTCATCTCTGGGCTCGATCTGTTTCAGGAGCTTCTTCAGTTCCTTGTACGCGATGAACTGATCCCTCCAATCAGGCAGCGTCTCCTCCATCTGAGACTTGAGAATCTTTCCAAACTTCATCGACGGCGGTGAGCGAGAGAGACGATTTGATCGGACGGTGGAGAAGAGATCGAGGAAGGGAGAGGAGAAAACAGAGAGAGACAGAGTGGGGAGCGAGTTTTATGCACTGCCCGAGAGGGAAGGGGAATATTCGCAGAGAGGGAGGGAACAGAAGATTATCCGCCTTTCGCAGCATGGATGGGAACCAGCGGCGGTTCGCGCGAGGATAGGTCAAAAGGGTCGTGCCTCGGCATATTCTTGCCACTTGGCAACTGTGTGATTGGAATCATCGGTCGTCATCCGGCGATCAAGAGCGTGGGAAATATGAGGAAAAGCAGAATGAGATCGAACGGCACACATTAGAAGGATGGACGGCAAGAATTAAATGATGAATTTGGGAATGATGTTGGTTTTATCTGTGGCCCTGATTGGCACGTGTGCTTCGCTTCACTTGTTAGTAACGAGCGTCAACTGGCCAGCATGCTCTGCTTGTATATGAGTCTATATGCACCTATCTACATTCCATTTTCAGAGGGCACGCATGGTGAAAGGTTAGCGTAAAGGGTAAAGGTGCAACTTGGGTTGGTTTGGTTCCTATTTTTTGGGTCTATTTGGTTAGGTTCAAATATATCTTAATCTTATTTCTAAAAATTCTATCCTATTCTTTTATTAAGTTGGTTCCGTTCAAGGTCAAACCTATCATATTTTTTTAAAGTTGGGTTGGATCGGTTCGAGAGTCAAATTTGGTTCAGAAAATTTATCAAAGGACTACCTAACAAAACCATATTTTAATTTGCTTTTAACAAACCATTTCGACCTGATATTGATTTAATTATTTTTTTAAGTGCCTATATATAAAAAAAGACAATGGATAACTCCAAACCTGTTAAAAAATTCAAATTGAAATTTTTTTTTATCTTACTAAATACTTTAATATCTTATCATATCCAACTAGTTACTCAAAATCTGTAAAAAATAAATTGTTAATTTTTTTAAATAATTTATGCGAGTCAGTTCAGTTTGGGTACCCAATACCTTGAACCGAACCTACCCTAAAAATGAGTGCAAGTCAAGAAGATTAAATTGACCCTACCTTTTGAGTCAAAAAGGTAGAACCCAACTTGTGAAAAATCGAGTCGGTTCCAATTCAATTCATGGGTACCTTACTCAAGTTGCACCCCTAGTCAAGGGTTATTTCCAAAATATTGCCCAAATTTTGATGAAAATCTCATATCAGTACCCAATTTTTTAGCTTTTCCAAATTTATGCCCAAAGTTTACTAATAATCCCAAATCAATGCACAAAGTTTACTAACAATCCTAAATCCATGCCTAATCGTCAGATGCGTGGATTCTAAAATGGCATGCCAAAAATACTCCAGACACGGTCGGCTAGGAGATCGACTGCTGCATCACTACCGCTTCCTGCCCCAACATCCAGGGCCTCATCGCCTGCGGCACCAGTGTTGGCATCTTCGCCAACAAGTTCCTCGGCCTCTACGTTGCCACTTGTGAGTCCGTCGACGCTGCCGTCAACACCCGCTCCATCAACAATTGCAACGTCCTCGCCGTAGGCAGCATGAAGACGACTCTAGAGGATAAAATCAAGATCCTCGACGCCTAGCTGCAGACGCCCTTCAAAGCCCCCTGCTCGGCCTCCGGCAACAAGCCCTAGCTGGACGATCTCTCCCAGTTCTTGGACAACTCCCTACCGGAGAAGGCAAAAGGAAACGAGAAGAGCGGCCATCGCGTCGCCACCAATTCCTCCCTCGATGTCCGAGGCCTCGTTGCCTACGGCACTGATGTCGGCATCTTCGCCAACAAGTTTCCCGGTGTCTAGGCCGCCACCCGCTTGGGGAAGTCTACCTGGAGTTGATAGGATTTGTTGGCGTAGAGAGTGCAGGAGTGCCAGAGACTTCAATAATCCATTTGGAGATCACCCAAAACAAAAACCAAAATTAGGTCGAACAGCAAATGATCAAAAGAAAAAAGCAGCCAAATGGAGGAGGGATTTGAAGATGCAAACCTCTAAAGATTATCGGTGACCTTGTGCTTGAAACCGGAAGGGGGATTCACCTGCCATTCCACTAGTTCCTGCTGAAGTCTGTTACAGGCGATCTTGCGCAGTGCCTGCAAACTCAAAGATAATGAGATTCTTCTAGAATGAAACAAACAAAAAATAAGCATAGAAGAAGAAAAAAGAAGAGCAAGAATGGGATTGGGAACACCGTCTTCTTCTTCCTCCTCGCTTGGCCAGACGATCTCTCCAGGTTATTAGACAACTCCCAGAGAAGACAAAAGGAAATGAGAAGAGGCCGACATGTCCAGGGTATTTTGGTCCTAGCATTTTAGAATCCAGCCGTCCGGCCATGTTCAGCGATGCTCCGGCGATGCTGAGCACTGATTTGGCATTGTTCGGAAACTTTGGCCATGAATTTGGGAAAACTCAGAAGTTGGGCACCACTTTGGAATTTTCAACGAAATTTAGGCACTATGTTGGAAATAACTCTTGCGTCAGAAACAAGGATGATGAACTTAGTACTAATAACCAATTTTGGCGTAGGGTGCATGTCGATAAAATCTTAGGTTATCTCTTAGTAGTAATAAACAATTTCTCAACGATTGATTCAAAATATATCTATTATAGCCGTACTATTTCCTGCCTATATTGTATTACTAACATTATTTTTCCCTTTTCTTTTCAATACTTTCCATCCACCTAATCACTAAAGTTTGTTCTAATGATTAATACATGTTAACACGACAAGTAATTTAGGAGTTATGAAATTTTAATGCTTATTTTAGACAATAATATGAACATTAAATTCTTTAATTTTTTTCATAATTACACATCATGGTAGTCATGAAATCGGTATATTTGTAGATCCTATTTTTGATTTATAAGTATATTTTTAAAAATTTAACAAATATAGGTATATTTACAATTACAGGCAAAATGTATAGATATACATGCAAATTTTATTTTACCCACTCTCTCTCCTCTTGCACTCGTAGGCAAATGAGAAGGAAAAACTTTGATCTTCCATCACTCATCAATGATAAGCGAGAAATGATGTGTGATAGGGGTGTGCATGGGCTTGGGTTTCGCCAGAACTCGAACTCAACTCGAATTTGACTAAGGCTGAGCTGTAAAAATATTTTAAAAAATCAAACTAGTAGAGCCCCACCTAAATTCGACTAAATGGTGGGTTTGGTCCAGATTCAAGGTTTAGGTACATGAATCGAACCCAAAATTGGTCACTATTAAAAAATAAGAAGTAAAAAAAAGGTTGCAATGTGGGATAATATTCTAAAAATAACTTTACTCTTGTGTTAATCCTTAAATTGGAGTCCTTAAATTGGAGTTTTAAGTTCTTTCATGGATAGAATATCTTTGTCTCACATTTGTCATTTACAAAACATGTCATAAATTATAATTACAATGTATTAGTGCAATCATGCATTGTTTAATGTTCAACATCTAGCAAATTTAGTATATAACTTTTTTATACACTATTTTAATAGGTAGCAAATCTGCTGCGAGGTAGATTCAACATGATAAGTATGATAGCATCAGATTGAAGCATCAAAAGGTATTGTTTTTATCTACTTTTTATGTTTATGTGTATTAAAAACCCAAACCAATTTCGAAGGGTTAGAGTAAGGGTTAGACAAAAGTTTTAAAAGTTTGATTAAGATTAGAGTTAGATACATATTTTATACATAAAGTTAAGGTTGGGCAACCTCAAACCCAAGATTGACTCTTATGCGTGAAGATCGATTGGCTCTTAGGCAGTAAAAATTATTGTGATTTTATACTAGGCCGACGAACAAATTTTGAGAAGCAATCAACTTACTAGGATTTATAATTTTCACATTGAAAGGTACTAATTTATTACATTAGTATCAAAGCGTGATTCTACTTCTTGGCTCATTTTAATTTATAACCCACCGGATAATGAAATAATTTTATATATTGCTATACAATTTTAGTAGTATGTCATTTATGATTTTAGAAAAATTTGGGTAAATTTTCATTAAAAAATAGTGGTTGTAGCCCTAAAGTTCTGAGAGATTGAAACTTTAAAACCACTTATCTTGTCATAGATTAATTTTCTCATTGAGAATTATATATATTTGAATAGATCTCATCATGAACTTTCCAATGATATATGACTTGAATATTTTTTGAATGTGCCGTTGTCATGAAAATAATGCCCAAAGTGTATATTTTTCGTCGATGCATACAAGCAGACGAGTAAATGCATGCATTTGCATGGTGTGCATATTGGATAAAGATGACTCCTCTTGGACTCTTAATGCATAATACTCATCTTTCATTGTGATATATTGAAATTGTCTGTTATTAATGGCTTATATATATATATATATGTATGTTGGCCATTGCTTTTAATTGTAACTGGTCATCACAATGTTTCTAGAATGAGGAACCTTGATTACCATTGGTGGAATCTGGAACACTGTGATGATGATGACTACTTAGACAGCATCTGCTTTTATGGTCTACTATTTTTGCATGCCATGGATCCAAATTTTTTTAGATGTGAATTCAAGTTGTTGATATACTTGGAATGCATTTGAATTTGTAAGTCAGTTGGACAGCTTATGCAGTCGGACAACTCATGCGGAGCTTAAAGCTTTAAGGGTAAGCAAACGAATAAAATCGAAGATATTATACATTTGATTGTTAGGCATGGTCTTAGAATAAAAGAAGAGAATAGGTTATAGATTTGGTAATAAGACATGACTACAAGACAATTTAATGAAGTGAATCATGGATTAGGCAATCAGACATGACTGCCAGACGAGCTAATAGAGTGGATCATGAATTTAATAATCAAGCAAGATCGTAAGATAAGTTAATGGATCAAATTATAGATTGGGCAATTAAGTATGATTGAGACAAGTTCATGGAGTAAATCATAAATTTCGCAATGAAACATGTCCATAAGACAAGTTGGCAAAATGGATGATAGGCATAATTATAAGACAAGTCAATGGATCAAACATGGATTTGATAATTAGACTAACCACAAGATAAGTTAATGGAATTGATCATAGATTTGACAATCAAGCATGACTGCAAGAAAAGTTAAAGGTTGTTCTGTCATTTCATTACATGAAAAATTATAATTTCCAAGTATTAATGTAGTATATAATTATATCAGCCATATTTTTTTTATCATTATCTATATTTTTAATAATTATTCACCTATCTATATATTTCAACTTTATTTACTTTATAACTGACATCATTTCTACGTTAATAATATCATTTTCATTCCTATGTTAGTAATATCATTTTCATTGCATTCCATCCAGTCAAATAACCCCTTAACATAGTAGAACATGAATTTGGCAATTAAACATGATTGCAAAATAAGATAATGGAGTGAATTATGAATTTAGCAATCAAATATGACTACAAGATAAATTGATAGTGGAGATCAGATTTAGCTATCAGATATGGCCGTGGGATAAGTTAATGAAATTAATTATAGATTAGTGACCATATGCAACTGCATGATTTAGCAGGTAGACATGATTGCAAAACAAGTTAACGGATAATAGATTTAACAATCAAACATGTCCACAAGACATGCAAATGAAAGTCACCATTTTTGCAAAGTTTTTCTTGCTTTCTTTCTTTTTCTTCTTCTTTTAAGTTATATGATAAATCATAAAAGCATTTCTAGCTTTCTGCTACCCGCCCTCCAACTCTTCATGTTTAAAATTGTCGAGAGGAAAATCGACACCCTATCATCCTTGCCAACAAATTGTAAAAGCTATTAGCCACAAGCTTAGTCGCAATATTTTTTAAGTTTATGTTTTTATAGGATTTCATTTAGCATTCTTCCAAAATCCAAATTACAGTTTCTTATGCATTTTACGATATATAAGGCTGCTTTCCTTTCCTTGCTTTATCACCATCACTGGTCAACTTATGCCTATAAGTTGAATCTTGGGTCAGGCTACCGATAGCTAACCATTTGTCCATTTCATTTGTTTAGTTGCGATATGGCCTGCCAACTACCCGATAAACACGTTGGTTGCACTCGGTAGTGATTTGTCCCATTCCTTGGACCGTCCATTGGTAGGATGCGGAAATTTAACCACACAAGGCTGTCTGATTGGATGATTCTAATGCAAAGGAATACAGATGCAAGGGATGTATCCCCATGGATGGCTGAAATTCTAAAAGGTCCACATGCCTGATTGCACTTCTCCTCTGTCCAATGACAGGCCACGAACGTCACCAACCTGAAGACTCTGCAAAAGAAACATACAAGCAGATCATGAACGTCACCAACCTGTAGACTCTGCAAAAGAAACATACAAGCTGAATGTCTTTCTCCACTGTCGCTTTGTATTACAAGTGATGCCCAACTTTTTGAGGGATAAGATACATTGAGAAACGTAAAAGATTATCCACTAATAGATCATACATGTAAATGATAATAACATTTCAGCGGTTAACAGGCAAAACCAGGTGGTTAAAAATAAATAAGCAAAAGTTATGAAAAAAAACAGAGAATAATGTGATATAATATAATAGGACCCAATGATTAGAAATAAAGTGAATAAAATAAAATATATAGACTTTTCATATATAAAAATAAAAAATAATAATTAAAAATATATATAATAATAAGAAAAAATAAAATTATTAAGTAGGTATATAAAAAGGGCGGAAGACAGTAGAGAACTTTTTTATCCTTCTTTCTTTGTATCTACCGATACAAAATTTCTCACAATCCATTCAAAGTGCTATAGGTGAGCCCATCGTTAGTTACAAGCATACCCCAGTGGGCAGACAGCTTGCATCAACTTCAATTACGCCATGAAACTGAGCGGAGCAAATATACTATAGAAATTATTGCCATAGAAAATATTTTAAAATAATGTTTTGGAAATTAAACCACTAATTAAGCATATTCCTCTTTAAAATTTTAATACCTTTTACAATAAATTTTAGCAATGATTAATTCTTTATTGTTAAAAGCTGTATTATATTCTTATCACACGTGCCAATTAGGTCTAGTCAATCCAAACCCATACA
>JAYJMB010088554.1:0-19244 GCA_036873735.1 Pouteria campechiana | reverse complement strand
ATCAATGATAATGGAAATTATTTGGTTTATTCCAAAGGCGACCAATTCCGGTCATGTCATTCCATTTACATTATTTCCTCCTCATATTTTGTCCTTGATACAATGTAGTAATGGTTAATTTTTGAACCAAAGTATTATTTCTCAACTTGTTAGGAAAATCATTTGGTGAACATGTGTTGTGTTATAAAACTAGGAAAAAGTAAAAATGAATAGTGTATATTGGGAATTTAGAGGAAAAATAGTTGCGTGACATATATGTTGCAGATGTATAATGCATGAAATAATAAGCATAAGTGGCACCGCAAGAGGAGGTACCTCAACCGGTGTGATATTGCTTTCTCTACAATGGATATGTGAGGGTGGCTATGGTATTGGCCGTAGGTGTCCAAGGAGAGTGCTTTTTCCTTGAACATCATGGGAGGTTGCAATTACACCTGGGTGGAAGGCGATAGGAGTGAGCATCCACGGTATTGACCACGACTCTACAAGTGGATTTTCTGCACTTTCTTAGTTGTGTTAACTTTGACATTTGCCTAATAAATGAGAGGGCATTATTTTAATGTTGAAAAATCATTATAAGAAAATCAAGATCCAATGCATATGGATCAATTTGAGCAGGAAATTTGGAATAATGGGAAACCAAAGTACCAACTTATATCACACATAAAAGACTATTCAATAATTAGTTGAAGGATCTATTCTCAGAGATATGCATATTCTTAAAGTGGCTCATAGAGTTGTGTATTCATCAAATGAGCTTGTGAGACGTTGCAAGAGTTTAACTTTAAACAAAAGAAAATACAACCATTTTCACACAAAATAAATAATAATTCCTCACTACCCTCAAGAAATGAATAGACTGACATCATATACAAAATAAATACATAATCGGTTCCTTCAATTGGGTAGATCCTACACTGAGGTGTCTACTGTAGGCCGTGCATCCTCCCCATGGCCAGTGGCTGGTGGAGATATGAGCTTGTGTAGAGTAAAAGTAGGCTCCGCACCATGTGAAGAAGTGGTTGGGGAAGTGGATGGAATGGGATCATCTTCTGTCGTGGGAGGAGCTAGGCGTGCAATCCCAAAGAGTGAGAGAAGAGTATCCAACTTCTCTTGAATAGAGGACATGAGAAGAGTATCTAACTTCTCAAGAATGGAGGACATTTCTCGCCTAATAATTGTTGGTCCCTGTAGAATAGGCTAGAACCCAAGAGGGAGGGGGGGGGGCGTGAATTGAGTTTTATAAAATTTACTTCTTTTGACCCTTATTTGATCAAATCCCTTTCTTTCTTTTATATTGGCATGCTAATCAAAGTGAAGCAATGGATAGAGCAAGTAAGAGTATAATGTAAAGATCAAGCATAGATAGCACATACAACTTATAATGGTTTGGGTCCTCTCTTGGCACCTTCACCACTCTCTAAGTCAGCCTTACTTGCTACACTTAGGTTCCACTAATACTTTGTGCAATCACACTTGGTTTTCCTGAGCTAACTAAGAACTCATATACTGATTTTATAGAGCTCACCCAAAACTTACTATGTTGGTTTTAACAAGCTTACCAATAACTCTAACAATGTTAATTTTCACAAGCTCACCACCAACTTCAACAACATTGGTTTTCATAAGCTCACCAACAAGTTGAATAATGTTGGTTTTCACAAGCTCACAAACAACTTTAACCCTAGGTTTTAAGCTAACCAGCAGCTTCTATAAATGAAATAATTGAAATAAGAAATTATACTTTTTGACATGTTTCTTGTTGAGTGCTGAGGAAGATCTTAGATGTGGTTCTTCTTATCGCAAAAGCTCTTCCTTTATGTTGTGGAGAGATTGGCCTTAAAGGAGATGAAGAATGAAGGCTTTTTTGGAATGTGAAAGTGGTAGATCTTAGCCTTTAGGATTTGCAAGATGATTTCTCTCTTTTTCTTGTTTGTATATTCTGTTTTTTTGTCTCTATCTTCTAATTCAAACGTCTCTTGTGTGCTACTTAAGTAAATCTTGATAACTTGATCATTGGATGAGGAGCTTGAATTTTTTGTTACTTGCAACGTTTGACAGACGATATGACAGGCAGTTATGGCCAATTTTTTGGATTTTCTTCCAAGCAATTCTTGTTGTCTCATGGCAGGCGGTATGGCAGGCGGGTTCTATACTGACTTTGCCCCCAGGCAGTATGCACAAGCGGTTGGGAACTTTGTAAGGTGGTTCATCTTTTGGTGCTTCATTTCTTGATTTTCCTGACAGTCTATTGTCGGGCGGTTACTCCAAGTGGTTGGCATCCTTCAATTTGTGTTTTTGCATTTTGATTCTTTTTGAAACTTTGGCATCTCTTATTTTAAACAAAAATGCATTTGTTACATGCAGTATATATGAAGTATATTTATGATTCATACTTTGTAATGGATATGCGTATTAAGTATATTTTTATTTATTTGTTTATATACACATGGTATTATTAAATCTCATGTATATACTATGTAATGTCAAAGTATATTGTTCAATTATGAATATCCATAAATGAGTTTACATAATTTGTAGATCATGGATATAATGTGTGCTTTGATAAAGAAAGGCACATTTAGGCATGTTTGTTACTCTTACATTTGTTAAAGATGTTTTCATGTTTTTCTATTTATGAAAACATACCTAATTGATTATACACATGTTTCTTTGAAGTTTATCAAACATTCTCTAATTATCCATTTATGATGTGCATACATTATGAAGCATGGATATTTACTTTAATCTAAATGTTTTATATAAACTCCATCTAATTATGCTTTCTTTCTTTCATCAATTATTTACTTCCATGTATAACATGTATACATATATATATATAAGATCCATCATATAAGATCCATCATATGACAACAAGATGATTGCATAATGGATTGTATGATTGTTTATCAGGTAATCATTGATATGCAAGGGGTTTTTGGAAAATAAACAAATATGAATGTATTTTGAAGTTGTTCTTGTAAAGTTTTTAAGTATTTGATAATATGTTCTTTATAGCAGATCATTTGAAATCACATCAAAGTATACAGGTATGCTTGCTATTGGAAGTTGGAATATACATTAGAATACATATATTTTCTTCTAAAGTAATTTGTAGTTGGATAAAAGGATTGAAAGATTAGATTCAAAGTTTCTGAATTATGTCAGGTAAATAAACGTCAAAATTTCTTAAGCAACTCTTCAGAGTTTCTGAAATGATTTCAAAGCTTATTACTTGAATTTAGAGTTTATGATATGACTTTAGAGTTTTTGATTTGTCTTTAGAGGAGTTGATTGAATGTTGTAATTTCATTGATTTAAAAGTTGTATTGGATGTTAGCTTTAAAGTTTTCTGATCCTAAATAGAATTAAAGTATTGTTTCAGAGTTTCTAAAACTACTTTATGTGTGAGCCTTATGATTTATGAAAAATTATATTAGAACTTTTGAGGATTCAAAAATAGTTTCTGAAACACTATTAAAGTTTCTAAAATATTCCAATAATATTCTTTTAAGTAATGTTCTTCTTTTTATAATCATGTGATTGTTATTATTTTAAGGTAATTAACTTATGCACATGGATCAACATGAATTGTATATGTTAAGCTCATGTATAGATCTAATTCTTGTTTTCCAATATTAGCAATATCATTAGCATGGTGCAAATCCAGTATAAGTTTTGTTGTCATCAAAATTACTTATAATACATGTGTGGATCATCATCACAATATATATATGACTCAATAATTCTGATTGGCATATTTTGAATACTCTGACTTTTGGTTAATCTTCGTATGTTGGAATGCTTGTAGCGCCGATGATTTATGGTTTCGTAATAAGCTCTAGTTGAGGTATGACTATAATGACTGACCTTTTCATCAATATGGAAAAAGCAGTATTAATGCTGAGCAAAGATCAACGATTCATCCTAACCATTGCTTGTCTTTTACTGATGACAGATGAAATATCTGTCTAGCTATTTATAAGACAAAGTTCCTTAATCTTTGTCATTAATAAGTAGCAGACAAACCATTCTTTCCATTGTGGCCAGACAAATCATCCATTCAAGTGCTTTTACCTTGTTGTTTGTTTTTGAATTGTAGAAGCATGGATGTCTTATTTCTTTAGTGCTTCGTCTGTTCAGTTGTCTAATGTAAGTAATAGATGGAGCGTTAGAGCACAGATGGATTTTCTTCATGCTTTTGTCTGATGGAATATTTCTCTACTTTATTTGTTGACAGCAAACGATCATTAATGAATTCTTTACTCAGCCATATGATCCTTGCTTCTTCCACTTTGTTTGTTAATAGCAGATGATCATTAGCTCACTTATGATAGACTAAATCTTTGCTTTGCCATACGATCCTTATTTCTCTACTTTATCTATTGACGGCAAATAAAGTTTTTTGTTCTACTCTATTGGAAAATCCTCACTTCTTTTGCCTTTGCCAGTTCTCATCAGTCAACCATTGGCTTAAATGTGGCTTGCTTATGATAGATGAAATCTATTGTGTACATAGTCTTACATCCATCATATATAATCTTCCACTTTAACAAATGAATGGAAACAACTGAGTCCTTTTTATTTATGCTTTATCTATTACGACATTTTATCTTTTGCTTCTTTACTTACTTAAGCCTTATCGCCATGGAATATGTTTTCTGTGCTCATTTTTGTTTAAGACCTGCAACTTGTTCATGCAGGCTAAAATCTTGATAACAACCATTAGTACCTAATCTTTAATTAAGTTTTGTTGATCATCGAAACTATACATTTATGTCAACATTCTCCCCATTTTTTATGATTAAAAAACTTGATTAAAAATTATCTTATAAAAAATAATCTCCCCTTGGATGTGTGCAGATCAAAACTATTTACAATGTTTAATAATTTCACAAGTTGCCATCTTGTTTTATATATTCTCCCCCTGATTATTTATAATATATACTCCCCCTAATTAGTTTAAAGATTATGCATGTTTATATTCCCTTTTTGATTTTTGAGATAATTTGCATATTCTTTCTCCCACTTTTTGTCATGAGGAAAAAGAAATATCCCCTCCTAGTAAAATACACACAAAAAGATAAGTAGCTAGAGAATAATGAAAAGATTTCATTTCATTTCAGTACGAACAAAGCTACTTACAAGACAAACACTCAACCTGCATGTAAAGAGCAGAAGAGGTTGTGTGTGAGAGACTGCAAATGATGTAGATGGTATGAAGAGAAGAACTTTGCATCACAATGGGTGATACAAAGTTTCAAGGAAAGAGGGGAAGGAGATTATTAATGAGGTGATGGAGCCTCCTTTCCCCTCTCTTCAAGGGCCCTAGCTAGTGATGAATTTGGGTCCAAGGGCACAAGTGTTTAAGGTATAAATTATATTCTTAAAAGCCACATCTTGAAGAGACATAATTCTTTTGGTGAAGATGATCTAGAGCATTGTTGCAAACAGAAGCAATATCATCCTAGCAAGAAAAGTAAGGGAGCTTCCTTTGGTACTTCAATTTCCGCCACTAATGGGTTTCCTACTAGATCTTCTTCCTAAAAGCCCTTCCTAGAGTTTCATCATTATTATGGTGCATAGAAAGACTACTATTTGTGAGTTAAAATAGATTGATTATGGGAGCTATATGAAGTAGTTGATATAATCTTTTTGAAAATAGAGAACAGTTCATGCTAAAAATAGAATTGTATGTGATAACCATAGTTGTAAGTTAATTCTAGCAAGAAAATGAGGTATACTCAACCTCGAGAATCAATGTTTGGACGAAGTGCAAATAGAGCACTTGATACAAATAACTTACTTTGTCTGAGACAAAGTCTAATCTTAAGAGAGCATATTCAACATCACAATTTCAAGCACAGAAGCATTAGAGTTTTTATTCTTAGATCATCACATTTGTCATGCCTAATTCTCCTCTCATTTTGTCAAAGATGTCTAGTAAGAGTGTCTTAGTAAAAATATCAACAAGTTAAGCATTTGTGGGCATATATTCCAAATATATATCATGTTTTTCAACATAATCTCTAATAAAGCGGTGCCTGATTTCTATATACTTAATTCTCGAATGTAAAACAGGATTCTTCATTAAGCATATAATATAGTGTTATCACATTTAATGAGTATGTCTCTATAGCATAGTCCATAATTGAGACATTGTTGTTTCATCCACAACAATTGAGCGTAATAACTTCTAGCTGCTATATATTTAGCCTCTGTTATAGAGAGGGCAACACTAGTTTATTTTCTAGAGAACCATGATACTAAACTACTTCCTATAAATTGATAGATTCACTAATACTTCTTCTATCAACTTTATATCCTCCAAAATTAGCATTAGAATATCCAATGAGTTCAAAATCAGTTTCTTTGGGATAATAAAGTCCTAGATTTGGTGTCTCAACAAGATACTAAAGATTCATTTAACTATAGTAAGATGAGATTCTCTAGGACTGGATTGAAATCTAGTACATAAGTATACACTAAAGAGAATATTTGGTCTAGATGCAGTAAGGTAAAGAAGAGATCCAATCATACTTCTATATTGTTTTTGATCTACAAGTTTACCTTTTTCATCCTTGTCCAGCCTTATTGATGTGCTCTTTGGAGTACTTGGTTCCTTAATTTCTTCTATCATCTCATTGCTTGATTTGCAATCCAAGGAAGTGATTCAATTCTCCCATCACACTCATTTCAAATTCAGCCTACATGATCTTTGAGAAATCTTGATAGAGTTTTTCATTAGTAGCTCCAAATATAATGTCATTCACATAAACTTGAACTATCAAGATATCTTTGTCAATATTTTTGATAAATAGAGTAGTGTCAACCTTTCCTCTCTTGAATTTATGATCACTCAAGAATTTGCTCAACCTTTAATACCAAGTTCTTGGAGTTTGTCTTAAACCATATAATGTCGTGGTGAGCTTGTAAACATGATCAGGTTGATCATCATTTTCAAAACCAAGAGGCTTTTCTACATACACTTCTTCACTTAAATATCCATTTAGAAATGCACTTTTACATCCATCTGAAATAACTTAAAATCCTTATACAATATAAAAGCGAGTAGCATTCTAAAGGCTTCTAATCTAGTTACAGGGGCAGATGATTCTTCAAAATCAATTCCTTTTTTAGATGTTTGGTTTTCTTCCTTTCCAAACCTCATATAGGGTTTTCTTTAAGATTGCTCTTTTGGAAACCCTATTCTGCACATGGCAAGCGATACTAATTGTTTCTCACCAGAATCTTTTGGATAATTTACTTTCATTCAGTATGGTTCTTTCCATTTTCTGAATTGTTCAGTTCTTTCTTTCCACAACTCCATTTTGTTGAGGAGTTCTAGGGGATGAGAAACTATGGTAAATTCCTGCTCCATCAAAAAAATAAATGAATCTTCTGGTCTCAAATTCATCACCATAATCACTGCGGATGGATACAATAGACATTTGTTTCTCATTTTGGACTAGCCTTGAAAAAGTATAAAACATTGAAAATGCTTCATCTTTGCTAGTCAAGAGAATTACCCATGTAAATCTAGAGTAGCCATCCACTATCACATATACATGTCTTTTTCCTCCAAGGGTGACTATGTTTGATGGTCTAAATAAATCCATATACAATATTTCTAGAAGTCTAGATGTAGATACTTCATTTTTAGGATGGAAGGATACTTTGGTCAATTTCGACAATTGACAGGATTTGCATATTTGATTTTTATCATAGTTTAATTTAGGTAGACCAATCATGAGATTCTTTTTCCATAAAGATTTAATATTTGACATATTGATATGTCCCATCCTTTTGTGCCATACCCAAAGATCATCCTTGATTGTAATTAAGTATTTTCCAACCATGTCATCTAGCTATACTAGATAAATATTTCCATGCCTTTTTTCACTAAACAGTAGATTATTGCCTATACTAAACATATTACATGCAGATGGTTCAAACACAACTTTGTGACCCTTATCACATAATTGACTAATGCTTAGCAGATTGTGCTTGAGTCCTTCTACATATAATACATTCTCTATCCATGCATTGAATAAACCATAAATTGTACCAATTTCCTTGATAAGACCTTTATCATTATTGTCGAATGCTATCATTCCTCCATCCATTGGCTTTAACTATTTAAACATATTTTTGTTCTTAGTCATATTTCTTGAACAACCACTATCCATGAACCATGCATTTATAGATGTAGCTTTGAGACTTACCTATATTTAAAGCAAATTTTCTTCTTACCTTTTTGGTACCTAATTATTGGGTCCAATGATGTTAGTAGAATTGTGTAGTATAAGTGTATGCTCATTCCTTGCATTTTTATCTCATCTTAACACCTTTTGCTTATATTTTTTTAGCATAACAATCATACACTTTATGTCCAAATTTGTTGCAATAAAAGCAAATATTTAGGACTCTAATAAATAAAATATATTCCACCAGTTTTTTTTATCCAGGGATAATTCATGAGTCTTTTAATGTTTGGATAATTCTCTCTTTCTTCTATGAGGTTTACTCCCTTAAACCATTTAGCAAATTTTTTTAAATTTTCATTATCTGACCATTCATAGCCAAGTCCCTTTTTACTAGTTAGACTGATCATTCTCATAAATTTGGTCATAGATTTTCCTGGATTGGAGAATTTACTCAGCATATTGTTGAATATTTCCATCTCTTTCTTCAAATCTCCAGCCTACTTTTGTAGAGATAAATTTCTTTCTGCCAGGATGGAATTTTCTTTGATAGTTGCATGAAATTGTCTTTTCTTTTGAGTAAATTTCTGGCTAAGTGATTCAAAATCATTGAAGAGAGAGTTGTATGATTGTTATAACTCATCAAATTTTTTGCATTTGACACAAGTGCTATTTGAGCTTGAAGAGTCGGGACTATAAGAGTAGTAAGAGTTTACCTCTGTTTCCAGCTCCATTGTGCATTGTTCTTTGCTAGTGATTTGATTTGTTGATTCATTATCTATCTGGGTCATGCGGCATATTCTTACAAGGTGTCCAAGTTTATTTTCATCTTTCTCACTTGAGCTTGTTGCTGATGAGTCTTCATCATTCACGTACATTCCTTTAGCTTGGTTTCTTGAAGACTTCTTAAAGTGTTTCTTATCTTTTCTATCATCCTTCATGTTCATATTTGCTTTTTCTTCATTAGGAATGCAGGTAACATGTGTCCAATCCCTCCACATCTATAACATGTGGGGAGATCCTTTTGTCAACTATTTTCATCTGTTGTCTAGGTTATTTCCTTGAGGTGCTGCCTCTGCTGCTTCTTACAAACTTTATGAAGTTTTTGACCAACATGGCTTTATCATCTTTAGATTGTGATGTTGAATCACTATTGCTCTCTTTGGTCACTTTTAAAGCAATATTTTTCTTTAGCATTGTTGGCTCCTCCCTTTTGTTCTTTATGAGCTTGTGTGACATCAATGAGTTGATAAGATTGTCCACAAGAAGAGTATTCAGGTCCTTTGCTTTCTCTATTGCTATGATCTTTAGGTTTCATGAATCTGGTAGCACTCTTAGTATCTTTATCACCTATTAAGAATTTATAACTTTTTTCTAAACCTTTGAAGGGATTAGTAACCTTAGAAAAATGAGCATACATTTCAGAAATACTTTCTCCTTCTTTCATCTTAAAGTTTTGTAGTTCTCCTATCAACATATTTCTTCTAGTTCCCTTGTCTTGCGAGGATCCTTAATAAATAGATACTAATTTATCCTAGATATCTTTTGTAGTAGTGTAAAAGGATACTCTATCAAACTCAGATGAGGATAGTCCACAAAATAAGGAATTCACAGCTTTCAGTTATTTTGACCTAAGGTGGCTTCCTCTTTGGTCCATGCATCTTTAATAGCCTTTCCAGATTCCATATCATTAGCTATAATAAATTTCTTCATCTTTAACTTTTAGTGAGCAAAGTTAGTTCAATCAACTAGGGGTGGCTGGGTAGACAATTGCCCCTTGATGAATATTTGTAATGAGGATAATGGATTTGCCATTGGATCACTACAAGTGTTTATGTAGTCTATTCTGATACCTCTTATTGGCCCCAAAGGTTAGACTATAACCTAAGAGGGGACAGGTGAATTGGGTAATTTAAAAATTATTTCTCAACCCTTTAGGATTAATCATCCCTCTAGTAATTAATCACTCAATCAAAAAATAAGTAAATAAACACAATGATTTTTATACTGGTTCGAGTAAAAACTCTACTCCACTCTTCCAAGAACATTATTCTCTTAATGTCTTGGGTTTCACTATTTCCAATAGTAAAAATACAATAGTGCTATCAGTACTCTTTTAGATTCTGGCTCTAGGGGGCATAAACAATGCTCTTAATACTCTTCTAGATTCTCTCTTTAGGGGGTGTATTCACAGTGCTCCCAGCACTCTTCTAAATTTCTACTCTAGGGTGCATGATCAAATAGCTCTTGTCTGCACTTAGATAGTCACAACTCTTCTTAAGTCTAATCATAACCACTAGCTCAAGAAACTTTACAAGAGATGAATATCAGAAGTTCAAGCACAGAAATTTCTCAGTAAGCACAAGTGATTGTTTCTGAAAGTTGAATGGAGAAGTAAATGATCTTCCAAAAGGTAGTTGAGAGCCTTCAAAGAGAGTTGAGGAAGGTTTGAATGCATGGCTTTTGACTCTTAAACAATTACAGAAGGTTTAGGTCAGATCAGTAAATTCTCTCAGGAAGATTTGACTAATTTTTTTAATACTTCATTACTTCTTCTTGTTTCTAATGATGCTCCATTTACAGCTACTTTGAATTCTAATCATTGGAGGTAGGTGAGCTCCATTAAAGACATAAGTCATTCTAATTGGCATATTTTGAATTCTCTGACTTTTGCTTAATCCTCATATGTTGGAATGCCTATAGTGTAGTCCTTGGAGCAGATGATTTCTAGTTTCTTAATAAGCTCTAGTTGAGGTATGGCTGCAATGGCTGACTTTTTCATTAATACGAAAAAATGTTATTAAGGATGAGCGAAGATCAAAGATTTATCCTGACCATTGCTCATCTCTTACTTATGATGGATGAAGTATCTGTCCAGCTGTTCATAAGATAAAGTTCCTTCATCTTTGTCTTTCATAATTAGCAGAAGAACCATTCTTTCCATTGCTGCCAGACGAATCATCTATTCAAGTGCTTTACCTCATGGTCTGTTTGTTGAACTGTAGAAGCATGGATATCTTGTTTCTTTAGAACTTTTTGTATTGATTTGTCTATTGTAAATGACAGATGGAGTGTTAGAGAGCAGACAGGTTTTCTTCACGCCTTTGTCTGATGGAATATTTCTTCACTTTTTTCTATTGAGAGTAGAGGATCACTGATGAATTCTTTACTCTTCTAGATGGTCCTTACTGCTTTCGCTTTATCTATTAACAGCAGATGATCATTGGCTCACTTATGATAGAATAAATCTTTGCTTTGCAAAATAATCCTTACTTCTCTACTTTGTCTATTGATGGCTAACAAAGTTTTTTATTCTACTAAAAGATCTTCACTTATTCTGCCTTTACCTATTCTCATCAGATGCTCATTGGCTTAACCGTGGCTTGCTTATGATAGACGAAGCCTATTACATGCACAGTATCCTGCATCCATCAAATATAATCTCCACTTTGATACACACTTCGTCTGTTATGACACTTCATCTTTTACTTCTTTAGTTACCCAAGCATTATCGCCATAGAATATATTTTTTGTGCTCATTTTTCTTTAAGACTTGTAACTTGATTCTGCATGCTAAAATCTTGATAACAACCATTAGTGTTGGTCTCTTACACAATGGTAGCTCAAGTGGGGGGGGGGGGGTTTAATTGAGCTTCTAAAACTTTTGGCTAAAACAAAAGATCAAAATGCTGAATAAACAAATAGAGCAAATTGCACAATGTGAAACACAAGATTTTTATAGTAGTTTGGCCCTTCCTGGGTTCCTACTCCACTTCCCTGAGTTAGTTTCCTCTAATGATCTCAGGTTCCACTAACACCTTGATCAACCTGATCAAATACATGTTGATTTTCCTACAAGCTCACCAACCAACTTATTGGTTTTCTAAGCTAACCTAAACTTTTACGACTTGTTGGTTTTGAAAGCTCACAAATAAACTTTTATGCTTTCAACAAGTTTCCTACTTGCTTATCTCAATATATAAATACCAAGCACTTTGATTGTGTTATCAAATACTAAAAAGAAGTGTACAGATTAATGCCTCTTACTTAAGCAGTCTTGTATATAAATTCAAAGACTTAAAGTGAATACGTGTAACACCTGTGGTGTTGAAATTTGGGAGAGATTTGTTGCATTATAATAAAGTGAAGAATTGAGGTAATACACAGTATTTTATGAAGAAATTACTACGGAAGACTGAATGGAGTGATATGAACCCAAGTAATGATTTTGAGTGAAGTCATGTATATGACTTGAATTACCAAGGTAGCATGATTATTATGTATAACATGATGTAGATGAGATATTGAATCAAAATTTTGAAATAATTTTGGAATTTTGAACTATGAAGTGGAAGGTTATGTGAAAAGAACTCAATAGGTGAATTTGAGCAAAAGTATATATTTGAGCTATACAAAGGACCTAAACTAATCACTATGTTTATTGTAATGTATGTGAAACATTAGTTTGAGTTTTGGATATAAATTGGAATGAAAATGGCCTATGAAGTTACTTATGATAGAAAATTCAGTTAAAATGAACTGAATAGATGATTTTTGATAATTGGCCTCAAATGAGATAAAAAATAGCATGAACATATTTTGTTTCATGTATGTGATGTGTGTGAAATTTTGGTTTAAAACTTGGATGCATTCTAGAATGGAAATGGCATGTGAAGTCATTTATAGCTGGAAATTTAGAGAAATTCGATTAAAAACAACTGAATGAGTAATTTTTGGAAATTGACTTCAAATAAAGTGGTAAATAGTATGAAAAAGTCTTATTTCATGTATGTGATGTGTGAGAAGTGATTATTGGGAGATTTGAAGTGTTTTATATAAAATGGGGCTATGGTGACTTCTATAAGTGTAAAAGCTAAATTTGTAAAGATGGTTTATTATGATTAAATTCGAACATAGATAATGGACTAATTTAAAAATATATTTAACATATTGACATGTTTTGGGGCTTATTTGAAAAATTTGTTAACATAAAAGTTGTATCGCTTGAAGTTATTTTTCCAATGCCTTAAAAAAGTAGTCATTTGGACATCGTATGCAAACATTATGATCAAAATACTATCATTATGTCTGACAAAAATAGCTTGTCGTGGTAAGGCTTTTCTCTACCATAGCATGACTCCAAAAAATGACTTTTTTGGCATTTAGTGAGAGGTTGCTATGGCAAGACTTTTCCTTGCTGCAGCATGGTCATTTTTTGCCACAGCAAGGTTATTTTCTGCCGTGGCAAGGTCCCAAAATTGCCCATTTTGGCCGTCCAGCAAGACCTTATCGTGACAAGGCTTTTCTCTGTCGCAACAAGAGTCCACTAACATGCCAGAGCACCATAAAAACTTGACTTTTTAACCCCCAAACCCATTTTGTTTCATTATTTTCCATTTTGCTTCTTCTCCCATGCCTCAAAATCATGCCCTAAACTCTATTTAGCATGATTCCACCATGATTTAGCAGGAAATTTTTATTTTAAGTAAGAATCCATTGTTTCTTGAAGAAAATGATAAAACCCAACTGTCGGATTTGTGGATGGGCCAAAAAATGTTGTTTGGTGCAGATGGATGATGCTACTTGAAACTTTGGGCTTGTATTTTCATCCGTGAATGTAAGCTATGCTGAGAATCTCTGGTATGATGATTTTTCCCATCCTAATTTCTTGTTTAGTTAGGGTTTTATAAATTTTGTGAATAGTGATTTTTTTAAAGAAATTTCATGATGTATGTTTTATAAATCATGGGGAAATTCATTTAACTATGAATAATAATATGTTAGAACTAATTTGGGCATAAAAATTGAAATTTGTGGTTATTAGTGAATAGAATTTTTTGGGGAAAATGATGAATTTGGTGTGGAAATCATGGGGAAAATGGTTGTATGGGTTGATTATAATGATTTGGACATAATAATCCATGGATTTGGCTTGCACAATTTGTGAACAGTGATTTTTGCCCAATTTAGTAGTTTATAAGTAATAATTATGGGGGAAAATGATTAAGACATGAATTAAATTATTTTGGGATTTGTTTGAATTGTTTGGGAATGAAAAATCTGATTTTTGGACAAAAACCCAATTTGGGTTAAAAAAGGATTTTGACTTTAAAATGATTAAGTAAAAAATTGGGCGAGTTAAAGACTTAACTAACTAGTTTATTTTGATCAATGAAGTTAATGGCACGATAATTATATTACATAAAGATTTGGATTCCATATAGTTAAATATGGAATTAATTAAGAGTCTCTATTGAGATATGGTTTTAGTTATGAATCATATTCATTGGTTTAGAAGAAATCAATTTGAGTTATGTGTGTAATGAATGGGATTGTTACCCTGTACAAGATAATCTGAGAAGGATAAAAAGGCTTAGAATTGAAAGAATGATTGGGAACTAATAACCTGAGGTAAGTAGGCATTTGTTTCTATTGAACAGATAGGGATAATGTACATCCCATTTGTTTGAAATTTGGGCATATATGTTTTGATTGGGGATAGTGGATATCCCATATTTGTTTAAGTTGATGTTGCTTGGTTGTTAGAGATATAAAACATCCCTTAGATTGGAATATTTGATATTTTGGGTTGATATGGATGTTCAATGTAAGGGATGGATAAGATCCCTTTGTTGTATATTTAAATTGAAGATTAATTCAAAATAAGCTTATTTGATTGGATGAAAATAATATGGAACTCTTGATTTGGAAATAGTGATTATTTGATATGAAATGTGCTAATTGTGGATTAATTGTCATTTAATACATTTGTCTACTTACTAAGTTGCCTGGACTCATGCCTTGTTATTTATTTTTTTAGCTGATAGGCCAGGTGAAGATTTTGCAAATATGGATTGGGATTGTTGATCAAGATTGAAGACTTATTCATTATGATATTATGAATTGTAAATATAAATTTCATTATGTATTGGTAGTTAGTTGATTGTATTTAATAGATTTCCATTGGTGTATAATAGATGGAATGACATGTATATTAATATTGTAAATGAATTATATATTAGTTAATTGGGTTTACTGTCATCATGATTCTACCCAAATCTTAGGTTGTGGGTAAGTGTGTGTGTTTTGGAATTTACATTGTGGCTATATTAATTTTGATAAATAATTGTACAGGTTAAACTCTAATAATTTAGGAGATACGCTGTCCATTTTTCTATAGAAACTAGTCAAGTTCCACAATGGGATTCAAGCATGCCACCCTAAAAGTGGGCAAATTTAGGTGAAATCCCAGTGTAAAATGATAAGTCACTCTTCGAAAAGCAAGGCGTGACAATAAGTAAGCAATAAGAGTCAGAGATTCAAACTACTTGATTGAGAAGTGATTTAGACTTTCAAAACTCTAACACAGTTATTACTGTTGGAGTTGAACTTTAAAGGAAGATTTTGACTACTCAAATTTTAACTTTTTGTAATTTTTAGTATTTTAGTATATTTTCTATATTTATGATTACCTCTTTTATAGGCTGAGAAATATTTCCATTGCTGAATTTTGTAGCCTTTCAAATGTTCACAAAATATTTTTTTCATCTAATATTTTGTCTTATTTCTGAGTTTGTAATAGGTTGGTATTGGTCTGCCACTTTGTCACTAATTTTTCTTCACTTAACATTCACATGTGTATCAGATGCTCCAAAGCAACCTCTTTGGTCCCTCCGAAGTGGCAAGTGAACAATCAAAGTGTTAGAGAGATGATTTTGGATGCATCGAAGAACTAACTTTAGTTTCTCCAAAGTGGTGGAAGACCTCTTTACTTGCAATAGTTCTTTGAAGAGTAGAATTCAGATTCTCCGAACCTTTGATGCTTCAGAAAGGGTGACTCTAAAGTAAGGTTTAATAACTCCAAAATTTGCTTGCTAACTCCGAAGTATATTTGTTGACTCCAAAGCGTATCTTGATGATTCCGAAGTGTGTCTGGTTAACTCTGAAGTATATCGTCATGACTTCGAAGCTTGTCTGATTAATTCTAAAGCATGCTTGAAGACACCAAAGCATATTTGGCTAACTCTAAAGCATGTTTGATTAACTCCGAAGTGTGTCTAATTAACTCTGAAGTATGTCAAATTAACTCTGAAGTATGCTTGAAGACTCTGAAAGTGTGTCTTGTTGATTCTGAAAATGTTTTAAATACTTTGAAGTATACTTGATGATTCATAAGTATATCATAACGACTCCAAAGATTTTCCTGTTGATTCCAAAGCATACCATGATGACTCCGAAGGCTTTTCTATTGACTACGAAACATGTCATGATGGCTCTGAAACTTTCCTGTTGACTCAGAAGCATCTCTTGGTTGACTCTGAAGTGAGACTTCGTGCTTTGAAGGGATGAATTTTAGCTCTGAAGTGTCCTTGAAGACTTTAAGATTTCTTTATCTTATTTTAAGTATACATGTAATTTATATACTTATTTTTCATGAGAATGTACTTAGTTTCTTCTCTTGATCATCATAAAGATTATTCTCAAGTTGAGTATTGGATAATATTTTTACAATATGCTTGAGAATAAATTGTTAGTCCCTTAATGTTTCACTCATATCTTTACTCATCATCAAAACATACTTGGTTAAGAATGTTCATCATCAAAATCAAGGTATTTGAAATAGTGTATTCAACATTCTCTCCCTTTTTAATGATGACAAAACATGAAGTGATATACCTTTCAAAATTTATCTAACAATAATTTTAAAGTAACTTAATTACAAGATATATTTATTAACTCATTGTAGCTCCCCCTGAATGAATGCACAAAAAATCTTAACTATATTTTATACAAAAGAAATTTTTAAGTTTTCATACATACATTCAGTACCTAAAAGATTCATTTCATTCAACACACAAAAAGATTAATTTCATTAGCACATAAAAAGATTCATTTCATTCAACACATTTTCTCCCCCTTTTCTCATAATCAAAAAAGTGGAAAGAAATAACATGAATATCCATATCCAGTCATTACCAAAAATGCATACGTACAGAATTTATCATTAACCAAAAATTTGCAGATACAATGTATACTCAAAGCCAAAATTCTTTACATAAAGAAAGAAAAAATTACATCAATCAGAAAAATAAATGCAAAAGGCAATAGTGTCATTGGGGTGGTTTCAATTTTCTATTATTGATCTTGGGAAAAAAGTCTTTGTGAGGTAGAAGAGGGGGTTTGGGTTGAGAGGATGATGGTATAGAAGAGGGTTGGGTGTTTTGGGAAATGATCTGGGTCTTTTTAGTGGAGGGGGTAGAATAAAAAATGGATCCTTTGGGATCGCTAGTGGAGGTTCATGGATGTAGTAGCCTGAACCAGAAATGGCAAGCAATTTTTAAAGTTTGATGAATGTTTCAGTTTGGACAACACAAGTAGGGAACAAACCCTATCCTCAGCCAACAAATGCAGCAATCTCTGCTCATCTTCTCCAAATCCGGCGACATCCGAAACTGACCTGTGATCATCCATTGTCAATAACTTTGCCAGTCGAGCCCCACATCAATGCCCCTTCCTTCGAATGACTACGAAATAGCGGGGTAGCAGGCTGGATCTCCCCCATGGCATCCATCAAAAGTGGCCAGGAAAATACAGGCATGCATCTTCAAATCGAGACCAGGAATGCCGTTTATGCTAACGCTTATTGCGGATTCGCTGATGCTTCTGCGGATCCGCTTACGAGGATGTCGTATCCTTTAAACTCCGCTGATGCTTCTGTGGATCCACTTACGAGGATGTCCTGATGCTTCTGCGGATCCGCTTATGAGGATATCCTGATGCTGCTGCGGATCCGCTTACGAGGATGCTTCTGTGGATCCGCTTACGAGGATGCTTCTGTGGATCCGCTTACGAGGATGTCGTATCCTTTAAACTCCACTGATGCTTCTACGGATCTGCCTACGAGGATGTCCTGATGTCTTTGCGGATCCGCTTACGAGGATATCCTAATGCTTCTGCGGATCCGCTTACGAGGATACTTCTGCGGATCCATCAGCAAGCACTCGTCTCAAGCATCATACCATAGAACCGGAGTCCAGGTTTCCAAGCATCATGCCATGGACATCATACAGCGGAATCGGAGTCTAGGTTGGGTCCATATATGTAACTTGCACATTGTAGTAGCCTGAACCAGAACCAATGGCCAAGACAAGAAGAAAAACGCTAGTGAAGAGAAGGGGCTTCACTCAGGCATTGAGCCAGGAGCTCACGCATCGACTCCAAATCCGACGACATTGACACCACCCAACCGACCCCGCTCAGCGTCGTCTCCGTCTGGGCAATTTGGCAGCTCCATCGGCCATCAGCGGTGAGTAGGGAATGGAAGGTTGAGCCCATCCCACTCGATAGCGAGAAGGTTACAGCGGCAGCATCGCCGGCAGTAAGGAAGAAGGCCACCCTGTCCTGCATCTTCCGGTGACCAAAGGCAAGGATCTGGCACGGCAAGGGATTGTCCAGCATCAGCACGACGCCAGAGTCATCATGGACAGAATAGATCGACCATCCGATGGTCAGACGGCGGCGACTTACTGCTGAAACGACGGCCGTTTAAGCATCTTTTGAGATTTTCGGCGACGGGAAAGGAGGATCGACGGCAGCAGCATCCGCACGTTTAAGCAACCATGTCAGCACGTTTTGCCAGGAGGGCGTGCAGCTGATGTGGCGAGTTGGAGGGACGGCAAACCCCCACCCCCCCATCCCGCAGCCAGCAAATCGCGAAGTGGAAACCTCCCCGTCAGCGCAGCCAGCGACCCATGCAGGTGCTTAGGTGACGTGTCACAAGAACCTGGTGAGGAATTCCCAAAATGCCCCAATGGTGGAGCTGGAATCCCCAAGATTCCCCCATGGTGAAGTCAAAATTCCCGAAATGCCCCCACTAGTGAAGCTAGGCATATTTCACGAAGGAATTCCCAAAATGCCCCCATGGTGGAGCTGGAATCCCCAAAATGCTCCCACTAGTGAAGCTGGGCATATTTCCAAGAGTTCCCCGAAATGCCCCCATGGTGGAGCTAAAATTCCTAAACTACCCTCAGAGGACCTAGA
>JAYJMB010088553.1:0-59166 GCA_036873735.1 Pouteria campechiana | reverse complement strand
TTTAAAGAATGTAAGTAGAAAAAAATATTTGGTAAACTAAAGTATTTTGACTCTCTTATGCCTAAGCAAATTTAAAAATATTAAAGCCTTTAGTTTGGAGTAAAAATAATGAGAAAAAAGTAAAGAAAGTTTAAAAATTAGTTTGGAGAGTTATGTCAAGAGATGAAAAAATCCCCCTGGTTGAGTTACTTAACCGTTAACACTAATATAATTTAATTTACAAATCAGGTTGAGCTTTACCCATTTTTCTAACCCAAGTTTTGGCTTATCTAGCTCTAATCCTACCAAAATCAGGGTTAGGTTTAGGTTTATGGGGCTGTAGGTTGATTGAACCCAAGTTGCACCCCTACAGCCAATTAACAACGTTAGTCTAATATAATAATTAATCGCATTCCAATACTCCCCTGTAGCCGGACACTTAATAGTCATTGTTAAGTGGGAGCCCAATAATCAAAACCAAATCCTATTCTTCTGTTTTGAATTTTGTAAACGGCCGGCCGGCTGTAGGAACATGCATTAAATGGATGGTTGAAATTAAAACGGTTACTTGCTCAAGGTTCCTAGAAATAAATGCCATTAAATTAGAATCTTTTTTCATTGTACATCAAATCTGGAACGTTCTTGCGTATCATCAGCCACACTGCCAGAGTATCAAGTGCCAGGGCAGTGGGTGAAAGGAAACGATGATCTCGAGGCAATTTCAATGATTACCCATGCTGTAAATGTATGGGGTGGGTCTTTTGTCAACGCCAGCCAGCATACGCGTGCCATCGCTGCTGCTGCGTCTGCATCCATCACCTTCTCCCCTCTGATTACTGTCGCTTTTATTCCACTAACACCATCCCCACCTTTTGATCCCAGCTGGGTCAGCCCTCCTTTGAATAGCAGCTACTTCTCATATATAGCTGTCAAGCATGTACAAATTGACATTTCACACAATCCCAACCGTCCCTCATACAGTATATATTCCACATTCTAAAAGGTCGGCTCTGATTTCCATGTTCTTTTGTGCCTGCCTGAGTATGAACCTGAATCAATTGATCTGCATGGATTTGCTTGGTTTCACGGCTTGGTTTGAAGGCTTGGTTTGACATGGATTTTTCATGACAATTCTATTTTTTTTTTCAGTTGGTTACCTTTATTTTCGTCTGTTATTCATTTATCTATAGGAAATTTATTAACTTATGACTGACATCATTTTTGGTAGTATAGACATCATTTTCATTTCATTCCAACTAGATCTGCCACATCCACACAACCGATCAAACCCTGATAGAGCATCAAAGCTTTTCTTCCCCAAGGCATGCATCGAGCAGTGGGAGAAGACGGCTTCTTCAACCAGAGACATATGAGTGGGAAGACCATGTATGCCAGGACCCAAAAAGCTAGGAAAGCAAAAGAAAAAGGGCTGAAGCTTTTGAATCCTACTACAACGTGCTTTTGTGGGATGGTGAAATTCTTGCTTTTTACGTACGTTGATGGTATAAAATATACGAAGAGTATAGAGGGGTATGATGAAGAGGATGTGAAGTTTCGAGATTTCATTGCCTGAAAGGAGATGTGTTGGTTGGTCCCACAGAGGGCAGTGCATCCATGCGGACTGTAGAGGAAAGGGCAATGAGCAGATTTGAAGTTGGGTGTGTTTGGAAAAGTTGGGTTCAACGGCTTTGCAGCAGTCAAAATAGACATTTATAGTGGGGTAATGATTGCTTTTATGTGGACCACCAATTTATATGGTTCAAATCAATGTTGTTTTAATTAGTGGATGAATGCTGAATGAAAATAGCCAATTCATCCAATTGGCATATACATTTTTCGTGGAGTGTGAAGGGCCCACAGCTGGTTTGTATTTATTTATTTATTTATTTTCCATTTCCTCTGTGTGAAGAAAATAGGATCCATTCAGACTATGTTTTGATTTAGCTGAAGTTTATTGGCTGAAGGTGAGAAGCTATTGAAACCAAAATATTCTTAAGGATATTTTAAGAAGACAAATTTTTAATAAGCCAATAAGATCTCTTCTGGTGTCGTCTATGACCTATCTTTGAAAATTGACTTACTGGTAATTTTGCAAGCTGCAACAAATAAGATTTAATTTTTTGTGATGCTTATTTTAAGAACATTAATCATAAGTACCAAAAAAAAAAAAAATCAGATCGAGTATATCCTATATCATGCCGTAAATAAAGTCAGCATGCATATTTCCTTTAAATATACGTGAAATTGTTAGCGGCTAGTGTGCTTAAATGATTTTAGAGGTTGAGTCTAACTAGAAACAACTAGGAACGAGGAAAAGAAGTGGGGAAAAAAAAAGAACGTTGAAAAATGTGAAATAATGATAAAAAAATATAATTAATAATGGAAAAAGAAATATTGTTAGATAGTTAAGATATTAAATTATATTAAAAAGTGTGTAAAAAGGGTTGAAAAAAGTATAAAAGTTTTTTACTCTTTTTTTCCATTCCCAATTACTCAATGGAAAATTAAAAATGGATATTTTATTTCATACTTTATAGAGTATGTAAATATTTGGGGATTCTTATCTCTCACATCTAAATTTATAATATCCATGATTTTATATTCTATTTAAATGTATTTATTTCACTACAAATGATAACTTGATTAATAAAGTTTTCTTTTTGTTATTCATACCTAAAATGGACGATTTATAAACGCTCCTGATTCGTCAAGCAACTGTCCACTGATGGTATTATCATAGTGGGGTGTGTATCATTATTTGGACAGCTTTATCAGTGTTCAATCTTATTCACACGAGTACAGCCTTGGGTACGTGCGAAAGCTGTTACACTGTACGAGGAGTATCATGAGTAGGTGCAAGACCAGAAAATGCTTTTTCATTTTTATAATTCTTGAATAAGTTATCTGATCCAAACCGTCCAATTATCTGAAACTGATTTATCATCTGTTTGACACCATGATCACATCCTTGAAAAATTCATTGAAATACCAACAATCTAATTAACTGTATAATTTAAAATCCATTAATAATTTAGTAGCAGTACCCTGAATTCTTCGAGAAAGCTAATGCTTGCACCTTCCATTTTAATGCATGAATTTCTGTTTCCTGCTGTAAAGTGCTCTTCTTTTGGAATAAAATACGGATGGGTATCATTTCTCACACGTGAAATGGCTCTTGCAGAAATCAAAAAATGCAGCCGAGATTTGAAATCTAGTTACTATTGTGGAAAGGAAGAAAAAATGGTCAAAATGGTGATAATTTGCTAGATTTTTGGGCCTCCAAATTTGGTATTTTATGCAAGAATCCAATATTTTGCCTTTTGAATTTAAAGTCTTCTATGTTTTCAACTGTAATCAACACATGCCTGTTCACCAAAACCAGGAAAAAAAAGAAAAGCCAATGGCCCGCGAAAGAGCGCCTTTAATTGATATTATTTCACATAATTATGAAAAAATGACCAAGAGGCACTGCGTAAGGGACTGCTTGAATAGCCATAAAAGTGGGTTGTAAAAAGAAGTGTAATGTAAAGGAGATTAATGCAGATATGACAAATTAATATATATATGTCAAATATTGAATACAAAAGACTTGACAGAAATGTGCAGAAAAAAATAAAGTAAGGATTGAAAAAATAAAAAATAGTGAAAATATTAGAATAATGATGAAAAGATTTCGTTAATGAACAATGATACAAAAAAGCAAATTAAATATAAGCTTTACCTTTTTTTTAAAATATAAGAAGTAGCTAGATATAAAAAGGGTGTAAAAACTACATCCCCTTCAAAAGCATAAATAAGGATGGTTGTCCATGGCTTGCAGAGAATGAAAGTAGGTGAATGATTTAAAAGCAAGTACTCGTCGGCAGTATTAAGTTCACATAGGCATACTCATGTATGTGGATGAATGGGTCCCAGTTCTATATTTGATCATCGTACGTTGACAACTTCACTGTAACTGTTAGTTGAAAATTTCATCTACAGTTAAAGAAAGGAAAAATCAACTTTGATTAATCTGACCAGTAAAAAGCACCAACATTCACTCGTCTTCAAAAGTTAAAAAGCTTCCTCCAACAATGTTCTTGCTTTTCCCATCAACCCCTTTCTCAATGAATATTTGATGATTTACGCGTCCATGTGGTTGGAAGAGCAAGGCTCCATCCCCTATCACATGGGTATTTACCAGCTGTCCCTTTCCAATTTTCCACTTCTTCATGAGTTTACAGCTGCACCAATCCCAAATCTTCATGAGTTATGGCAGTGCACATGCCATGGAGTTATTCAGCCATGGCTCCTGGGCTTTTAGTACTGAGTTCGTAGTAGTTTTCCTGTTGACCTAGATCTTTGATCTGTAAGTTTCAGTGGGAGCCATTTCAAAATATAGCAAGCAATCCATTTTCAGTTTCCCTGAATATCTACACGTTAAAGACGCCCACGTGAACCGGAAAGTCTTAGGAAATGTTTGGATTGGAAGTTTTAAAAACTTGAGAAATAATGATGAAGTTATTAATTGAAATATAAATTTGAATATTGAAGAAACAAAGTTGTGAAGGATAGATTTCAAATTCCACAAAGGAAGCGGTTCTCAAATCCTAATAAGAAATTCCTTGGATTAAAACATTTCAAGTCAGTTAGCCCTTAATCTTCATTTTTTTCGAACAAGCCGCATATGCTAATATGCTTGGATCATAGAATTCGTTGTAGAATTTTATTTATAGGTATGATCATATAATGATTATTTGTGGAATGGTGGAAAAATCAAGTGAAGTGTGCAGCACGAAGTCAAAATGGAGTTTCTTCTAGCCGCTACCTTGGGCCACTTGCCACAATGACTGGACCATGCAATATTGGGTAGCCATTAATTGAATCATTAAGTCTGCCAGCTCGCTGCAACTTTACCCACATGAACGCTCATCCATGCATGATGTCACCCAAATTTGAATTGCCAGGACACATGAACTTCAGTGCCACATGTGAGGAGGATGAGTCACCTCCATTTCCTAGACCATTCAAAGCTCAAACAAGACACAGCAGCAGCCCATTCTTAGGTAATCAGCTTCCCCGAGTACGACCCCTGCAGCTCACGAGACATTTGGCATTTTCCTTCATTTTCCATTCCATGTACGAAAGGCAAGCTATGCTTCATGAAGGTCAGCCCATTTGCTCCTCGGTTCGATACGACAATACAAAAAGTGACAGTAAAATGGCAATGAGAATAACTTTCATCATGTTTATTAACAGTAAAAAAGGGTAAAAATCTTTTCTTCTTCTTCTAACTGATGTAGTATAAAATTACGTTAATGATTATAATTTTTCATTAGTACTAATGGTTTCAATCTTTACTTTCATCTTTTCATCTTAAAAACTATTGGGTTGTGACCTAATGCTGCCGATGGGCACTGAAATATCAATGCTACCTGCAATTTTGGGACAATGACAATTCTATTGCTAAATCTAAATTGACTATTACATTCAATGTCCTTTATGTGCCTAAATTATCTATTATATTCGGTGCCATTTATTTGGTTAAAATGTTCTATTATTATAGCTCATTTAAATTTTGAATTAAGATAAATTTATAATTTATAATTAATTGTGCAAAAATTGTGAAAAATCTCATAAATGCGATAGCCAAAAAACTACAATGCAACACACAAATTTATATAGAAAACTCCTTGAATAGAAAAAAACTACAGGCAGAGAAGGAGAGTTTTACTATATTAAAGATTGAGTATAATCAAGAAAAAAGAAAGAATTAGTACAACAAAAGAGAAATTTTCAAGATGCTAAGCCCATTTTCTCTTTATAAGAATAATATATATTTATAGGAAACTTTAGTTCCTTCAAAATCTCATGTGCATATAGATTTTACTTAAATAACTTTGTGCAAAATTTTTAAAATTTATTCATACGCAACTGTCGAAATTCCATCCATACGAATCTTACCGCTAGCGCCGTCGGTGCCAACTCACTGACTGTTGGCACCCTGGAAAATCATTCAGCGCCGCCGGCGCCACTTTGCTGTCCATGATCTATACTACAGGGGCAGAGGGGAGATCATAGTGGGCTACGAGATTGGGCCTAACAACTTAATCTCTCTGCTATTACCACATATCTCTATAAAAAATCCATCATTATCACACCGCGAGATCTTCAAACTAATCAAAAATAGAATTTGAGTCACCATATACTAATAGAAATATATATAGTAGTGGGCTTTGATCAAATCAAAATCACCAAGACAAGCTTAGGAAAGCAAGAAAAAAAAAATGATGACCCCAAAAGCTTGATGCCTATGATCAGTATGGAATAATCTTCAACGACTATCCTCATCTTTTTATCTAACAAACTGATGTATTCTATATTTTTTCATTTTATTGTTAATTATTAACTCAGTCTCTCTTGTCACATCATATAAATCCTTTTGCGAATTTTACATTTTTTTTATCATCTTTTTCTAACAATTCGTCAAACACATGGGTTGATTGGTTTAATCAAACTGATGGCATGCTTGTTTTTGGCGGTAGTTTGACTACACATATGAAAGGGAATAAATGCAAAGAAGGAAGGTGTGGGAGTTTAAATGCTGCTGCAAAAACAGGTGGAGCGGGCGTTGGTGGGGATATATTAAATAAGGGGCAGGTCGTGGGGTTGTGAGTGTAATCAATGTGACGTATCAAACGACAAACCGGAGGAATTGGGTCGCTGCTCAGCCGTCTCAGCCTCTCTTTCTCTTTTCTCAGTACCCCATACTCAGTTTCTCTCTCTACTTTTTCATTGGGACCTGCGTCCTCTCTACTTGCTTTAAACTAATGGTTAGAAATAATAACCCATTCTCCCACTCTTCTCTAACTAAAATGGGGTGGGGGTGGCTACGTTTCATACCGTGGCCTTGTAGAGTGCTTCATAAACAGGCTCTTCAGTATGTATTGCTCACGTGGGAAAAGAACAACCCTTATTAGGCCTGCCTAGATGGGAGAAGGAAATAAAGATAGAAACAAAATTACAGGTGTGAGTCATAAAGTTAAAAAAAATAAAAAATAATAATTAAAAACATAAATAATAAAAAAGTACAATTATTACTATAGATATACATGTCACATCATTCGTACCCAAAAAAAATACGAGAAAATGAACTTTTGATTTCCTTTCCTCCAACCAAACAAACACCCTCACGAAAATCAGATGGGATAGGCTTGTGCACCAATCTCATGTTCATGCAAACAAGTGGGTATGGTCACAATGGTTATTTCTAATTAATTTTGGATACCTGACTAAGATACGCTGCTACAACGTTCCTTGGTATCATGATAGTGATGGAAATCATGGGTGCTTGACGTTTAACTGGAAAGTTGTCTTCAATATTTTATTGATTGCACCCAACGGCTAAGACTAGGCCTTCATGTGAGGCATCCAAAGCTTAATTAGGGACTGGAACTTTTATTCTGTAATACTTTTCTGTACATCTTTTATTACTAATCATCTAAAGAAAATGTGGGGACCTTTTAAGTCTATATTGGATGAAAGTTCGGTGGGTCAATATTTGAAAGATTGGAAGCGACAATCAGATTTTTATTCAATATTGCTTATCATTTGGCAAGCATGCAAGAGGGGTGAAATTGAGTATTTTAAAATTTTAAATCGAATCAATACTTAAATGAAAATCTCTTAAAATAATGACCATAAATTTAAATAAGATAGTGGAAGAAATCAAATTAAAGAAAGAGAGGGTATAAGTATAGCGCAAATTAAAGATGACATGCGCATTTGTTCTAGGTTGTCTAATGTTGTCGAACATTGAAAGTGCTTTTTCACCCCAATAATCTTAAAATCATTCTCATCAATCGACTGATCAATAGATGACAACCCTCCAAAAACTTTCTAAAAGACTTAATTTTTTAATCAGATTATTTGAAGTAGTCGTCCAATCAGATTATTATTTCCAAAATCATTCTTGACATTCTTTTAGATTGCCTGAAGACTTACTTAAATGACTTTAATACTCTCTGACTAACAACATGTATTTCTTTTTCAGAATTCATGTACTCTATTTTTTATTTTATTTTTTGAAGGAGGTATTTTCCAATCCAAACAACCAGATTCAGGACTCTATTACAAACAATTGATAATTTGTATATCTAGACAGAAATGATCCATCACCATACAAGATGCAAGTTAAGTAACAAAGAATGATTATTTGCCCAGTGAGTCCAAATCATGGCTTTCAATCCATATGGCTAAAATTTGAATGTGTCAACCACTTTGTCAATCTTGAACTATTCCCCTTTTAAGCCTGGACTTAGGGCAATGTGCAGGGAAATGTTTCTCCCCTCTAGATCACGAACAGCAGAAAAAGAACAGAAATGATGAGGAAAAGTTAAAGGTGCCTAGAAATGCATCTGAACATGCAAGGCTTATTATTTTGGCCTTTAATTAATACTGATGAAAAGCTTACAAGGTAAAGTAAACGTTGAACCTATAAGCTGGTTGACTAGCAATATTCTTTTGTGCAAGCGAAATCAATCTCCAAGCATGGTACAAATATATATATATATATATATATATATATATATATATATAAAGCACCCGCTACTCCAGCCAGCTGAAAGCGTTGGATGATGATGAAACCACAAGTGCATCGAGAATGTCGCCCGTTGGCTGGGCTGAGTATCTTGTCTTGATAGCAACGAACAGCCACTTACCAAAAGTTAGGCTTTTCTAGAATGGGCTCCATTGAATTTTTTTTATTTGGAAGGGGAAAAGAAGAGATGCCGGGTCCAGTGTATTATAATGTCCATAAAAAAAGCTTCTGATGGAACAAATATTCCTATCATGTCTCAGTTTGTGCCTGTCAAGTTGTCAACCTTTGGCAGTACCCATGCTATTTTCATGACATTCCAGTGGCTGTAATGAATGAGATCTACTCCACTGATTTTTGTTTGTTTGGGGACTGTGATCTTTTTCATGTGCCCAGGACATGAGTCCATTGGTCCCTTACCATCAATGTTATTAAAATCGGACCGTAGGTTAAACCATCATCCACAATTCATCCGTATGATTTAACGGTTTGTTTGGATAAAGCCTTTAGAAAAATACAACAGGAGATAACATCAGCAATACATGTTTTTAATAAAAATAAAAAATAATAATCAAAATATAGATAATTATAAAAAAATATGATTATTATTATAGTTAAAATATCACATCAATCCAAAAAGTAACGTAGGATAGAATACATTGGTACTTCCTTCCAAATGCATTCGAAAAGACCCTAACCGAATTAGCGGTTTAGTATATTTTAAAAAAAAATTAAAAATAATATTAGGCTAGGCTGACAATTTAAACCATAGATATCAATATAAATGTATAGATTTTTCATGACTAATCTACATTACTTAATCTATATTTTTATTTCATTAATAATGTGAAACATTTAAAAGTTATTTTCTCGATCAAACTTTATTAGATTGAATGGGACGTGTCATTCAGCAGGTCCGCGGTTGGACCGTCCAAATCTGGTCTGATTTTCATAGCAGTTCTCATCATTATCAAAAGAATATTAATGAGCCGATTGAAAAATAGACACCCACCACACCGAATTTGAAAGATGAATGTTATCTAGATAGCGTACGGAGAAACATTTTTCTACCGATAAATTTATGTTGCTGAAGACTAAAAGAAATGAGAAGGGAAATTTTCGCTTACAATATTTAGACATCAATCAATTCACTAAAAATAAGCTTACCTCATTTTGAAATATTCCTGTGAGTATTGCATCATTTTTCAACCAAAACAGTAGCTCCACTGACATGGGACCCAGTTTGACCACTCCATGGTTGAGTCACATTAGCTTTGGTTTGCAGGCAATCGCCCTACCAGCCCCAAATCACAATTCAGTCCTGCTAATACAGACGCATGTACCAATTAACCCATCTGACACAAGCAGACGCGTAAGTCATTTTTGCATGTTGTGCAAATGGCACAATTAATTAATGGTCACAACCATCCAATTAGCAATGATAAAGGTCAGTATGGTTGCACCAAATTTCATGAAATATCATGATTCACATGGTGTGCAACCAATGGCACCTAATATGAAATGATCATGGATAGTGGGGGGTTGTGGGTGGGGTAGAGCATCGTATAAATAGCTCTTGTTGGGTGGACCTAAAAGAGGGTGGGTTTCGAAAAGCGTGATTAGCTATCAACATGGTCTGGCAATATACCTAAAGTAAATGTGACATGTCCCATTACGCACAATCAGTAGACTGAAGGAAACTTCCCCAACCAGCCCTTTTCATGCTTCCTTTTGCTTATCCTTAATCTCTCTTTAGAGTTTAGACTTTAGAGGGCCGGAAAAGGCAGGAGAAAGCGAAGGGGATGGATGGAGAGTGGCATCAGGAACGAGGCGGAGGGATTTGTGGGTGAGGAAGGCAAGAAAGATTGATTTGGCATCAGTAACGAGGACATGGGGGAGGACGGATGATTCCTTCCTGCCTCAACATTATTCAATGCCAGGGATAATAATCCAATCCCATCCCTTTCCTTCATTACTCCTTCCCGTTGCCTCTGACTCTTTCACTTATTATAGCTTCTCTCTCGCTCTCGCTCTTTTCTCTCCTTATTCCACTCTCCCCTCCTCCACCCCACTTGCATGCGCTCAGCCCAGTCAAGAAATTTTCTTCTCCTTTTGTAGGGGAAGTGGAAGCCTTCTCTCTTGCGTTCTTCTTGTATATATCTTCCGTACGTTTTCCTTCAAAGGAGGTGGAAGTGGATGGAAGCGCGGCCTTTATCATGTGGGTTTTTCAAACGGTTTCTTACGGAGTTCATTGGCATTCTGTCCACCTCCTGCGGGGAAAAGAAAACCCCCCATGTGTTGAATCTTCCCAGCGGAGGTGGGCATACTGCCAACTGAGCTATGTTGGCATCCCTTTGTGAAACTCATGTGATATGATGATATGAGACTTTATATGGTGTCATTCTCTTCCTGCTGTTCAACTGAAAAAGGTAAAACAATTCAAATCTGACCGCCATCTAGTTTTAAATGCCAACGTCTCTCTTCTGTTTTGCTCTCTTTTCTCTAATCATGTAGCTGATCCTTTTTTCTTCTTTTCCAAGCCATGGGGTTTTACTTCTCTGTACATCCGGCATCATGGGTGGGTTGTATTTTCACTTTATTTAATTCATCTTTCCTTCTTTTTTTTTTTTGTTTTTCTTTTTGGGTATTGACTGCATGACTGCAGATCTTCAGGTGGTGTGAAAACTAAAAAAAATTAAGGAGTTCGAAGGAAAAAGTAGGCCCTTCTTTCTAAGATTTGAGTCTCTCTCTTCTTTCAAAACCCTAATCCCCTTTCCGTCCTCATCTTATCATGAAAAGGGCGTCTTAAGGCCCGTTTTTATGATCTTGCATGTAGTCAGTCATATCTAGGGTTTCATTGCTCTCCAAGACAGCTGGCATGCCGAGGGATGCATGGTCATCCTTGTTGGTAGACTATCATTAGTGCAGATTCGCTTCCCAAATCCGCCAGAGAATCCGAGGTTCGGGATGGCATTTTTACCTCACTCCTACCTACCCCAATAAAATCCCACATTCATATGTTATTATCTCAGCCGTTATTAGCTTATATATTTATGTAATCCTCATTTATACCCATTAGTAGCTTAAACTAATGTATGACTATTTCTACCCACCACCATCCATCGCTATTTTGAACCGTCTCTTTGATCAAGAAGAATAAGCTTTTGAAAAATAATCTTGCTGCAATCATAAATCGTGGGCTCGTAGCATTTGATTCTGAGATTTAAACTCAGAACATCCAAGGTTTGGTAAATTCAACTGTAGATTGTAACATTCACCGTCAGCTTCTAATTTGATCATTCTTAAGGTAGCTCGGAAAGCGTATCGGAGCAGATGTGCTCTATGCAAGACCAATTCAAGCATGCGAAGCCCTGGGTTGTGTAATCCTGGCTGTTAGATCGGTTGTGCCTCGTTTTGAGGTGGCATGATCTATCATTTTGTGGCAATCTGAACCCTACGCGTGTCCCAGAAGAACGGATGAACGGGTGCTTAAAAAACTTCTGATCTGGCCTTCTTATCAGTCGTTTACCGGCGCATGTACTGTGCTTGGAATGAGCTTTGATAGCTTTGCACTTCTACCATACCAACTTAAAAATTCAAGGTCAGATTGGTTGAACATTCTAAGACTCTTGATATCTATGTTGGAAATTGTCTTTAAATAAAGATTGTATGAGTATTTTTCATATTTCTTTTGGTTTCTTCCTTCTAGTTGAATGAAGATTTTTTTTTTTTTTAAATAGTTTCGAATTTCTTCTAGTTTCTGGCTTCTAAGTTTGTTTGAAAGGGCCTGGCTTGGGGTACGGGTAAGGGGGGACAAGCTCAGCAATTCCTAGCAGCCGGTATAGATAGCATCCGTCAGTCTCCGAGATTATCCAAGTGCTTCCCAACAACAGACTTCTGAAGGGATGACTACACAGCGAATTTACAATAATCACGGGAATGTGGCTTCCTTTTCACCTCTTGCTTGGGATCACTCATCATTCACCCTTAGGTCTACCTTTTCTCATGTGTCGTTACTTGTACCCACTACTGTATGGCTGCTTCTACCGCCGTGCCATTGGAGCTATAAATGTTTAAAGTGCAACAAGGTTGGCATCCCGAAATATGTTCCATAGAATGCATTTCCTGGAAGTCAGCCGCAACTAGTCCTAAATATTTGATTATGAAATTTTGAATCATTTAGTTTAAATTCCAAATTCAACTAAAATTCCAAATTCACTATCTGAAAAATTGTTATATATATATATGATGTGGACTAAATAAGTATTATATTTCGTGTCTTATTTACAAATTAACATGGATTGTATTTTACATCAAATTTAGGAATTTCATAAATATTAACAATAGTATATCTAATAACGTTTTTATATGTTGATGGTTTAGATCCAATCCCAGGTTACATATTAATCAGTTTGGCACGCTTTTGGTTCCTTTTATGGAGGCTTTAAAATTGAAAAGGATAATATTGATGGTTTATATTTTAGTTATATATAAGGTGGGCACTTGTTCTCTTTTCCGAACCTATTTTTTACATCACTGCTGGTATTTCCATTAATTGGACGTCAAAGATCATGGCAAATCTCATCTCTAGTCACATCTGTTGGTAGTTTTTAGTAAAAATACTGTGGAGGGAAAGTTGTGGCTTATTTTAGCAATCGAAATTTTGATATTGCTAAATCTAAGGGTCATAATCAAACGTGTAGTATTTTGTGACGTTTCGTTGCTCAATTTAGCAGTCTAAATGCTACAAATTGGGGCGGAGGTTGGAATAAGCTTAACCCTCTTTGCTTAGGCAGGAAGAAGGAATAAAAGTACAGGAATGAGAGGAAATGGGAAGAAAATGATGTTAAATGGTATAGAATATGATTTTAGTAATCAAATAAATAAAATTAAAATATATAAACTTTTTATTAAAAAATAGTTAATAATTAAAAAAGTAAGGTTAACTAAAATTTACCTTCCTTTTCTTTAGAAGCAACCCTAATCTTCTAAAATTTCATTGATTTACTAGTGCAACACACATGGAAGATTTCGCTTTTACTTGTACCAAAGCTCATAATGAAACTTTTTTGTTTGGATGGGGTGTGTTAGCCATTTAAGTGCATTCTCTTTGGAATTGTGTTAGAAAAATGGAGCTGGGAAGATAGAATTTTAAATGAAAATTAAAAATAAATGATTGGAAATAATTACAAATATAGATAATTATATAAAAAATAAAGTTATTATGATAATTAAGATGTTACATCAATCTTGAATGGGAAGATAGATTTTTTTATAAAAATTAAAAAGAAATTATTGGAAATAATTAAAATATAGATAATTATATAAAAAAATAAAATTATTATGATAAGTAAGATATCACATCAATCTTGAAAGGTTGAAAGTTGTGTATCTAAAACATTCAACTGCACCTTTACGGTCAATGGTGCACATGGAAATTGCACAGCCGCTACTTTCCCCTCCCCAACGTGTATCATGTGTGCCTTATCAATACCATTCATTGGCTATAAATAGAAAATGAAATCAGTCAATGGGGCTCTACATGAAGAAATGAATGTCTATTAAAACTTTCCCACCCATCAAATATATATTTTTAGAAACCTGGCCCACCAAATTAAGGGAAAATAACAGTATTTGTGGCCTGAGATGGCTTGCCTTGATGTATATAACATGTTTCGTAACATGAACTCCACAGTGCTGTACCAGCTTCTGACTGACAAGGAAGTGTGGGGCTGTCAAAGAGCAAGGGAGACCAACTAGCACTGGTCAAAATCGTGGCCAATCGGCCCATTGATGACCCTCGAAGAAGGAGAGAGCCGGGAATGAATAGAATGGCAAGTGGTCACGTGAGAATGATGAATGAGGTGGAGGCTGCTGTAATGATTACTGATTTCAAATGGGGAGGAGGCTCTTGTGGGTAGCTGGACTACTTGCTTTTCTTTGAAAGATAGGCTGTTCTTCTAATTCATCACACATAAAGACAGATTCTAGACTGCTGATATTCTAATTAAAGATTCAAAAGCCATTTTATTCTGATCTTTTGCCGTTAAATCATGACAGTAATGTGTATATTTAAGTAGATAGTTGTCCCGAGAAAGTGAGGGGTTCATGTGAAGCTGAACATTTGTCGCATATACTAGGGTGTTTTTGTGGGAGGGGACGTTGCAGACAGATTGGGAGGGGAGAAGGGTCGTTTTTTTCCGAGACATGAATGATGAGGGTGATGACCAGTGTATACCATCATCATTATACTGATGAGTGATGTTTGTCTTTGCAGCTGCATGTGACCCCAATTACTGCACCCATTTTTATCTCGACTTCTCTTCTCAAGATCGTACCAACGTCTTGGTGGGGTGTCATCTTTTCATCTCAGTATTATCTGCTGTCGTTTGCTCTTTTCATCTTCCTGTATTATCTGCTGTTGTTTGCTCTTTCGTCTCAGTAGCAGCTGTCGTTTGTGCTTTTCAGCTTCTCAATGACTTCCATGCTCTTTATTGGACTTTTGGACATTCACTCATCTTAGTATCTCTACGACCTTCATCCTCTTTTTTTTTGTCTAGTTGCACTGTGACCTCCGTCCTCTCTACGGCTAGTTGCACTGTTAAAGAGGTTTTACCAAAGTCATGCCCAAGTAAGCCTCACAATCCCATTTCAGTGTCCGACATTTGGGTTTTCCCCCGAAATTCCTCCCTCTCTTCCAAATTGGTGCGAGAATTCGTGGAAGAAACTACCCCCAAGAAATGAGGTACCCATTTAAGCGCTGCTGAATTCGACCTGCCCTAATTTCTTCCATTCTCGCACCTCCCTGGCAGCATCGAAATCGTCTTCCTCGTGGCAGCTCCCCGGTAGCGACGGATCTCCGTTGCTTGAGCAAAGGTAAGCTCCACCCGCTTCTCTCCCTCCCTCCATCTCTGTTTTTTCTGTGTCGAAAATCGATTGCTTGGATCCTCTCCCTCCGTCTCTAAAATAATCACAGCTGAATCGAAGGCTGAAAAGCATTACACGAAGCGAGACTGCACTGATTCCCTTTCAATTTTGCTAGCAATTATTTTATTTTTTATTTATATATTATTGCTCAATTTCATCTCTAATTTGATGCTTTCCGTAGATTTCCAGCTCAAAATTGAAGTTGGCTTGGAATTCTGTATTTGAGGTCTAGTTGGTTTAGTTGGTCAGATGCAAGCATTTCAGTGTATTTATGCTGCATGAATTTTCTTCACGCAGTCTCTGTCAGTCTTACAGATTGTCCAATGGGTGGCTCCTAAACCGTTATCTGTATCAGAAGAACATAAGTTTGCTTTTCAAGAATATTTTGTTCTGTTGAATGGAACAAATTGCAATGATAAGTTTTCTGGTTTCAGCTGGTATGCCAATGGATTGCATTGTTGGGATTGGTTGAACAGTGGGACATTCAGTCTTTAAAGCATGACTGTAGCGTATTTATGATTAGGATCTCTGTTTGTTGCCTTCATGGATGTTGCTGGTTATTTGGCATTTAATTATTCATTACTCTATTTTAGAGATTTCTAACATCTTCCAGTAATTCTTTTAATTGTTTAACTAAAACCTGGAAGCGCCATTGAGGCAGATATCTTGGCATGCATTTCTTCATAATTGCAAGCAAATAATGAAACTTCTTCACAATTCAAGTAAATAATAACTAGTACATTTTATTGCTTTCATCAGCAAACTCCAATTATATTGGTCAGCAGTTGATGAGGATGCAATTGGCTTTAGATAACCCTCCTCTAAGGCTGTGTTTGTTTATTTGCAATCGGAGTATATGCTAAATTTCTTGTTTTTTCTGTTTTCTGTCTACCTCTTCAAAGTAAATATCTGATGTACACTTCTTTTTTTCTTTGCTTCCAAGCAAATTAACTCATTTATTCAATGCAAGTTACCATCATAATATAAGTTCCTGGTACGTGATATGTCTTTTTTTTGTAATAGGCAAAAGCATGTCTTTAAATTTGTGCCTATACCCACGAATTCCTTACAAATGTGGTAGAGGTTTGTGTTATACTTTGATGTCACAAACAAGTAAAAATTAACAACGATGGTTATATCAGTATCCTATAATGGTAATGTTTTTACACATTGTTAGTACATATTCACCTTATTTATAATTTATCGTGACATCGATATTTTAATAAATATAATTTTCATTGATTCAGAGTAAACATGACTGTAACTACTTTTCATAGTGTGATGTGTATCATCAATGACTTGCAACTACACATGAATCAGAGACGATGAACTCAGCTCCTGACAAAAATGGTACAAATGTGGATGCAAGTTTGATGGCAATAGAGTCGAGTGGAAAGTCATGTAAAGCATGTGATGAAGTACCACTTTTAATGAAAGAACTAGAGCTTGCAAAAAGAGAGATTGAGATCATGAAGAAAGAAGCTGTCATTTCCAGAATTTTGGATGGAATTGAAAAACTGAAATTCTCTAAAGAGACACTAGTTTTTTTCTTTTCTTTGTGTAACGTTGACTTAAATCAATGTAGTGTAACCAAGGATGTGAGCATATCCAAATGTATGTATCCTCCAATTGTTTGTGGATGATAGAGGTTGAATGGTCCTTGTATTAGTTGTTCCAATGCAGATAAAGCATCATGTATTGAATCTTTGGCAAATTGCATCACTTTGATGTTATATATTACAAAGGAAGAGTTGATTTTATTTGAACAGATATTGAAGTTGGCTACATGTGAGGCTATTGTGGCCATTGTAAAGATGGGGATTGTCATGTTCATCTAAGCCTGCCATTGTAAAATTCTTGAGGGCCCCCACCATCATTACAATATATGCATAAAATTCACCTCTATTGAATTTTAGCTGTGATTTCTGTGGAATATCTAGAATTCATGAGTGCAAAACACTTCATTCAGCTGGGTGTTTGTTTTTTTCACAGTTTTCTTAGTAAGTTTTTCATTTTCAATTACCTAACTTTATTTTCTGAACTTTGAACCAACAGAAGAAACACTCCGTCACCAAACCTTAAACTACAAACAGGTAGCACATTCAACAACCCTGTTCTCACTAGGTGAACCCTTTTATCTAAAAGGTGACTAATGCTTCAATCCGTCAGTTACATCATCGTACCTGTAAAACCGTGCTCTTATCATGTAGGACAGAGATTTCATGTGATAATTAAAAGCTCGACCCATGTGACATTTACCAAACAATATATATCCATATACATATAAATAGACATACGCACACATAATATATAACTAAAAATTGACAGTTTAAATTAGGATTAGACGTACTAAATTATATTATAGAGCCTAAGGAGGTTGTATTTAAGAAAGTAGGAAATTAGGTTCCTGTAAATAGGAGGTTGTCTCCAAGTAGGAGGTTCCTGTAAATGTTAGAAACTCCATTATTAAAGTAACTATTTCTGTCACAAGTCATCTTGGTACCCCTCAATAGACACATGGAAAACTCAACTTGGACATCTATATTCAGCCATATTAAACAATATTTCCACTCATGAATGTTTCAGTCAATAAAAGAATGTCAACATGAAAAAATGATTTACAAAAAATCACCCAAACAAAAACTATTGGATGAATCACCGCGCATCTATTTTCTGCATCTATTTTCTTTAAATGAGCAAATGTATAGTATTAGCATGTACATTGGATCCATAAATCAAAATCTAAAGATATCGTTCATAAGCACTCCCAAATACATAATGTAGGACTGTGTTGAGACATAGTCAGACTATGTCCTTGACATTGCACTTTCTGCCACTTCAGTATCGTGACATAGTCACACTATGTCGCGACATTGCTTGTTTTTGTCACATTGCATGTTCTTCATTGTTCAATGTCGTGACATTGCTTGCCATGTCGTGACACTGACTCTTCTTTTTATCTTTTTGCCTTCTTTTTGCTCAAGTCTTTGTACCTTTATTCTCCTTTGCCTGCAAATATATAACAACCATAAATGTATCAAGTTACCAGAAAATAACTCATAAATATACCAAAATAAAGCATAAAAAATGCAATATATAAGTGAATAATATTCACTTATCAGCATGACATTTGCAAAGCCATGATTCTGTGGCAAGTCCCAATTACTGCTTTGGATGATGAATACATGGCTAACACTAATACATAGCATTACCTCTGTACAGATTCATGCAGTTCCAGTAGCACCAATTTCACCACCATTCAAAAGAATTGTTCTAATCCCATACAAGTCTGCAACCTGTAGCCCAAAATAAAGCCAACATGTTGTAATAGAATCAAAAGGTTTGATTTACAATAATTTAAAGACAGAAGCTTACACAGTTATCAGTATTGAAAGTGAAATTAGCTGATAAGTGTGAAAATTGGCTAATTGTAGAATTGAGCAAAACTATATTTGAAATTTTCTAAGAAGAATATGGTTCTTTACTTGTGAGTGTAAATATAAACATAATTTAGTTACATCTATAGAAAACTTTAGCATTTGGAGCACAAAACTTGCAATTCGGCTTATCACCCATATCTTTGCATTGGCCATCTCTTACATTAGAGTCATTCAAGATGAGAATAGCATAATGGAATCAGTGCAGTAGCAAAGAAAAAGGGAAAAATAATCAATACATAAATGATACCTATATGCTGGCTCGATTTGCTATCTGACTAACAGAACTTGGCAGGTCACGTATAAGATGAGCTTGGGAGTGTTTATAAAAAAGAAAAAAAGAAAGAAAAGAAAAGAAAAAGTTATATGGAAGTAGCTTCATGAAAAGAAAGAGCATTTGAGCAAATGAAAATAAACAATTATAGATAATATCAATTTAGATAGTACAATATGATAGCACAATCATAAAACAAATGACATATAGTTACATGGATAGACTCAAACTACTAGGCTACTCATGCTAGTTGCTACACATTTTCAACATTAGCACATCCTATTCCCTCAGCCCCTTATAATTGTGATTTTTTTCATGCTCTCGACGCAGGAGGAAGAACTAGATATACTGCCTTGCAATGGGTTTTGATAAGTTTTTTTGTTGTGACCAAGATTACCATAATTACCACATTGAACTGTACGAGATTATGACGCATGAGGTCCTTTATTAGCAGCATGTCTTCTATTAATCTTAGGATGACCAATCCCATGTTTTACTGGTTATGGAAAGATTTACTCAATACCAAGCACAAGAGCCCAAAACCTATAATCTAGCATTGTGTGGATGATGCCTTAGCAAATTACATGGTATGTGATACAATGAAAGTATGAAGCATATAAATCTTTGGGATCAACCCTCCACTCAATCTACATAGCACAGGCAAACTCACATGGTATTCCATCAATCTGTCATTCCCCACATAAACACATCTTGCTAACTAAATGTATAATATGCCTCCCATCATCATATTCAACTTCATACTCGAACTCATCAGCATGCCTCACAATAGCCCACCTTGCTACCCTCTTATTATCCAAAACTTTTTTTATAGCCCTTAGCACCACTAGTTCAACCCATGCGTAGGAACTCATGTTTCGTCGTCTTTCAAAGATTGTCATCATCTTGATACGAATGTCGTCAAAGAGCTCACATACTAGTCGATGACGTAGATCTTGCAGCAAACTAATCCATGACTCAGCTATATTATTCTCAATTGAATTACAAGGCAAGTCATCTTTGAAGAAAGCCTATGACCAGCGTATCAGAGATTCCTTCATCATATACTAGTATACTTTTACAGATGACTGTTGCAATTGCTCCATATATGTCCCCCATTCACATCTTGTATATGCTTGAGCTGTACACCAAAAGCAATCTCTTACTACTGTATTTGTACCAAAATCATAAGAAAATGACACATGCAAAAATGATGACCACTAGTTAGAAATAGTCATGCTATAACTGCCAATATATCCTTTTGTCGGTTTGACATAAAACAAAAGTCCTCATCTCCAATTGCATGAGCTAGATAACCTAAGAACTATTCTCAACTCTTCGTACTCTCTTGCTCCACCATTGCAACTCCCAGGGGTAGGATTTTGTTGTTACCATCATAAGCAACTACCGATAGTAGGATTCCTTTGTATCGATTCTTCAGGTGATAACCATCCAGAAATATCATGGGACGATATCCACGTACAAATCCTTCCACACATCCCCCAATAGATATAAACAATCTTCAAAATTTTGTGTATGGATATAGCTCATACTCTATAATGCTACTTGGATTTGCCCTCCTCATTGTTGCACAAAAAGAAGAAACTTTCTTAAAAGAATCCTCTGTAGAACCATATACCTCATTAATTGCAATACATTTTTCTCTCTATATTTTTTTTGTAATTCAAACATATGTCTATCTCATGCATAATCTCATTCATTAGTAGCTTAAGGCTATAGTCCTCATTAGCACGCAACTTAACATTTTTTACTTTTTTTGCAACCTACTATTGAGTAGCTGTTTTCTCCCCAGACCATAACTGCCCATGTAGTTGTGGGTAGCATTAAGTGTCTTCTAACAAAAATTAATATTATCTTGCTTAACCCTTGCATAACATCTCCATGAACATTGTGGTGAAACACATTTCCCTATGATCTTTTCCTTTGTATTCCTGGGAAATACAATATTAAATCATTATTTAATTGCATACTCTCGAATGGCCTTCTTACAACTTGTGGTATCTTTAAAATTCATACCCATTACCAAATTTGGGTCTGCTACCATTGTATGATTATCTACATGTACACTTTTCCCTTTTCATTTGAATCATCAGACAAGAAAATTGGCTCATGATGAATAACATCTTCATCTACTTCAAATGTTTCAATGATTGCATCCCTTAATAGTTCCATATCATGTTCATCACCTAATGCATCATCTTCTTTAAAATTTTCTTCATCATTATATGATCCTTCATTACCATGCACTTCTTCATTACATTAATTATCAGCTGGCTCTTCTACTACATATTTTTGCCCATGTGTTTGCTCATTCTGGACATCGCTCAATTCTCGTCTTCTTCTTAAAATGCACGCATTCTTGCCTGTACCAATCTGTATGTTCATTACTTTAGTCACATACACATCGACATCATATGCTTTTTTCTTTCTTTCACATTCTTAGAAGGCCTGACATTTGAAAATTTCTTAACCAGATTCAGTAATGCTCATTTGAGGTACCATATGGAATCTAATAGTGTAATTTCAATCTTATCTTTTGGGATATTGATTTTTCTCTCAATGTCACAAACTAGGTCGGAATGTGACTAACTCTACCTCAACTGTTATGATTTGACTTTGATCACTGATATAGGTCATCCTCCAATATGAATTGTCCCAGTGAAGCATCCCACCGTAGTGAATATAGAATTTTATACATTCTGCCATTAGAGTTAAAACCTACAAAAAAAAAAGATAAATATCATCCATTCACAGACATAAGTAACCTACACAATATTTATTGGTAGCATAGCAAAAAAATCATTAATGAATCAAACAGATTCATCCGGACTCCTTTCCAATGTTTTCCACACATAATAAAATAGCTAAAAAAATCTAAACAGGCAAAAAAAATTATGTTCAATTCTCTCTTTGAAGTCCACATCCTAGATTTCTCTACACAAGCAGTTTATATAAAATTGAAGTAATGAAGTATGAAATCAGCAAAATGATATTTCTACTAGCAGATATACTGTTGTAACAAGATAGAGAATTGACATCTATAGTCCCATTTCTACAAGTTATAGTCCCATTTCTACAAGTTGTGGATTGTTATAAATAGCACTTTTGGAGTGTGAAAATAGACTTCTATAGTCCCATTTCAGTTCAACAATTAAAAGAATTACTGGAAGATGTTAGAAATCTCCAAAATAGAGTAATGAATAATTAAATGCCAAATAACCAGCAACATCCATGAAGGCAACAAACAGAGATCCTAATCATAAATACGCTATAGTCATGCTTTAAAGACTGAATGTACCACTGTTCAACCAATCCCAACAATGTAATCCATTGGCATACCAGCTGAAACCAGAACACTTATCATTGCAATTTGTTCCATTCAACAGAACAAAATATTCTTGAAAAGCAAACTTATGTTCTTCTGATACCGATAACGGTTTAGGAGCCACCCATTGGACAATCTGTAAGACTAAAAGAGACTGCGTGAAGAAATTCATGCAGCATAAATACACCGAAATGCTTGCATCTGACCAACTAAACCAACTAGACCTCAAATACGGAATTCCAAGCCAACTTCAATGCTAGGGAAGACTTCAATTTTGAGCTTTTCAGCCTTCGATTCAGCTATGATTATTTTAGAGACGGAGGGAGAGGGATCCAAGCAATCAATCTTTGACACAGAAAAAAAAGAGATGGAGAGAGAGAGAGAGAGAGAGAGAGAGAGAGAGAGAGAGAGAGAGAGCCGGGGGGCGCGACGGGAGGGAGAGAGCTTACCTTTGCTCAAGCAATGGAGATCCGTTGCTTCCATGAGGAAGATGATTTTGATGTTGTCAGGGGAGGTGTGGGAATGGAAGAAATTAGGGTAGGTCAAATTTAGATGCGCTAAAATGGGTACCTTGTTTCTTGGGGGTGTTGTCATTCATGAATTCTCACTTCCGGCCGTATGGCGACAGGCGTTGGTGCTGGGCACCGATTTGGAAGAGAAGGAGGAAGTTTGGGCACCGATTTGAAAAAACTCAAATGTGGGGCACTGAAATGGGATTAGGCTTACTTGGGCACTGTTTTAGAAAAACCTTGGCACTATTCTCCTCTGTGGAGAGTTTCTCTCTCTCTCTCTCTCAACATTGCTCAATTATATATTGCCATGGATGGGTTTGTCGGGTTTTGCACCATAAAGCTTGCGAAACTTAAAAGCCGGTAGTTAAGGAGACGACAAAGTAACAAAAAATGTAGAATGTGCAGACAAGAGACTTCTTTATCCTCTTATTGCTGGAATTCTTTGGGTCAGTTCGAGGCATATTAAGTAGTAAAGTCAAAATATCGAACTTGAATTGGGTAGTCCGATCAACCTGAGCTATTAGTTCCGTGGTTTGTATGCTATGATAAGGTCATTTCTCTCCTAAGATTAGCTGCCCTGTGACCTGTGAGAAATAAGCAGATGATCATGATAAACTGTTTCTTGGTTGGATTTTTTGTGCTGCATCATCTTGGCCCACCCATGAAGCAAAACATTGTTGAGTTTTGAGAGATGACAACTCAACTTCAACTATATCACCCACCGGGTGTTGCTTCTTCAGATCTGTCTATTCCATTCTGATTAATCGTTGCATGTTCAAACTGTGAACTACATGGGCTCAGTCTCATTTGTCCGAGGAGCCTTTGTTTCAGTAATTCAACTACAAATCTCAAAGCAAGCTTGAAAATCAAGCCGCGGGATTCACTTGAAGAGTCCAGAAAAAATTAGGGGCAAAAACTCTACAGCATTTGAGTCTTATGAGTCTCCATCAGCAAGTTGTGGAGATTCACGTCTTATTTGAGGATGAGGAAAATGTTGCCATACAGTTTGGCCTGATCATAATCTTCCATAAAAAGTCCCATGCTTTTAAAGATCACAATTGGAAATTAGAAATTCTAGCCTGCAGAAAGGTTCTTTGGATGGGGCATGATCTTCAGCCACCTAACATGAACAGACAAGACTTTATGCAAGTTCGAGATGTCTCCCATGAACAGTTATATATATATATATGTATATATATTCTCCTTTTCTTTTCTTTTCTTTCTTTCTTTTTGATAATTTTTCCTGCTCCAAAATATGGGCATCTTGTGCTTCTTTGACTAGCATGCTACCTTCTTTTGTTTCCTTTTCTTTGAGCCTAATTAACAAGGCTTTTCTCGACCAAAATTTCCAAAATAAATGCCGCAACGAGTGGAGAAAAAGAAAAAACAAAAAGGAAACAGTGTAGCAATAATCTCACAGAAAATTTGGAAATATTTGTTAGCTAAGAGTTTCCGATCAGCGTATTTTGGGCATGGTCTAGCCATGTTGATGCCCACTGGAGCAATGATCAAACCAAGATCGCCAATCTATCCTACCAAATACTAAAGAACTGAAGAATAAGTGCGAACCCTCAGCAAGAGGTTCGTATACTACTGTATAGAAATTCCACAACCCTGCGCGGATGCACCCTCTGTGATCTTCATGACAGATAAAAACATCCACATTTCATCCAGCACATAACCAACGTTACTCAACGAATTAATTTCATTAACAAGACTCAAAAACATGCAAAAGCTATTCCTTTATTTTGTGAATTATTTGATGTCTATGACAATTATTTCTAGCATACAACGTAGCAAAGACACCATAAATTTTTATTTCTCCCTTACCGATACAACTGCTTTTAGAAGGGCCATAGAAAAGCCATAACCTACTATTAACTTGGCCCAATCGGTTACATAAGGCTCATTTGATCAGCTATCGCAATAAAACATGTGATACTTGAATGTGTTTCCTTTATTCATGTGCGACTATTCCTAACTACGGCCGGTCAAACTACTTGTGCCATACTGCATATCTGTGGCCGCTAGTTGCTATTTTCCATTCTGGCCCTACTGGACACCATGACCCATCTCCTATCTTCATGCACACTTGCTCATCAATGATTGCAGCATAGAGATCCGAACGGGCCTCCAAAATCCTGATTGATGAACGACTATGAACATCCTGCCGTCTCCGAAAGTCAAGCTGTACAGATGTTAACAGCTCAGAAAGGATTTTCAGTTGAGGAACTACTCATGTGGATGAATGAAAATCATTTGTGCATACCAGTTTCACAATTTGGTCATGGATTGACTGACCCCAATCATAAAAATGGTCATAGAATACAGTTGGTATTCCAGGATGTGTCAGTATGTATGCATATCCCTGTATTTGCAAGGTAGAAAACTTACAATTAGTGCCTGAAGCTCAAACTACTATAATATTAATTAAACAGCAGATGGAGTAGAAACCAGAAGATCTCCTAATGGAAGTATGCCTGGCATTCATCTGCAGTTTATCACAAGTGCATGAAATCCAGGTCAGTCATATTCAGGACAATCTGGAACACACAGTAGCCTGCAAATAAGCAGAACTTTTTTGGTAAGCTGCACATGCTTGAATGTTGGACTGCTGATTATTCTTTCAACTGCTCAGCTTACCAATACATGTGGCAGGCCACCTTAGAAATTAGTTGATTGACTTGTTGTGCATACCATGTGGCCCACATGATGAAAATCCCTGATATTGGGGGCGCTGCTTTTGTGAATGGCATATTTGCAGAAGGATGGTAAGATGCGGTTACAATTCCCATGTGAGCATGCAAACTAATTGAAGAACAAATAACCGAAAATACAAAAGAATCACTCCACTCCAATCCAGCTTCATATCTTCTAGGTAATTTGAAAGGTTGGGCCTGAAATTAATTAGTGATGGTTTCCCATAGGATTTGCCATTCTGTACCTAGTTTAGGATTGGAAAATGTGTACTTTCATTCACTTTTTATTTGTCTGACAAAAAGTGTCACACTGCACCTGATGAACTACATAAATATTCATAGCAACCACCATCCTCAACTAGCACAAAAATAGAATTCTGCTGGAGGCATAAATTGGCCTATATATGAGCATAGATCCTCCACATATAGAGGTCTAGCTGCAGCTATTTGCAGTGCCATGGAACTCTCTCCCCATCTATGGATATCCAGCTTAATACGTATTCCAATGAAATTTTCAATCTAAGCACTCTAGCAGCAGTCTACACTTACAAGTAAATGCTCCTTACCAACATCCCCACTTCATACATCCCAATCTTCAGCCAATGGATGTCGACCAGTTATACCTTAGATACTCTTCTTACCAATTAGAACAGTTTTTTTTTTTTTTTGGCTTCTTGTTATTATTGTTTTTGGTTTGCCAGTCATTCAGCACATACGTGCGTCAAAAATTTTAATCAATTCTGTCTTTTCTGCCACTCATTGTAATTGCTTTGATGTTCTTTTCTAATAGTTGTCCTACTTTATTTTTTAAAAATAATTAGAAAGAACACAAACAATGAATGATTGAGCAGGTCCTTTTTGAGCAAATGTTTTCTCACCCAACCGTATTCTTTAGAAGAGACCAACTGATACACACATACACAAGTACATTTGTTGCAGAAAAGTATGGCAAACCTACTGAGCTGAAGAATAGCTAGAATTTTGGGATATGGTAACTGAGAATGACTGTTTTGACTGTAACTCCCAAACATTTACTAGTCAAAACAAAGATATGGGGATGCGAGGCATAAGGGTATCTCATCTCATCTTCATCACCACCATCATCATAAGCTGTTTTCCCACCTTAAGTAGGCTCAGTTACATAGAATGTTGACAAAATGAGAGAGTTATAAGATTTTTAATAATGAAGATTATTAGACTAAGTGCATCTCGTAGGTACCTACGAGGTGCCTGCAACTTCTGATGCAATAATGTGTAATTATGCTTTAAAATGGAGGTTGGGATGGCCAAGTTGACGCAGTTTCATTAGCAATCAATCAAGTAGCCCCTTCCCAAGACCAAGTCCAAACAGGCCATCATAGCACAAAATTAAGGCCAAAGATGTACTTGGAAATTCTTATGTAAATCATAATGCCTACAAAGAGCATAGTAAGTATGCACATGCTGTTATTTCACATGTTCTTCTGAGCAAGGTAATTATATGTGACAGCATTTTGTGTTATTTAACAATAGAACTGTGAGCACAATGCTTATAAATATCTAAGGCCAAACAAAACGCAGCTATGCCTAAAATTTAACAAACAAGTTAGCACATTAGGACTAAATATTCTAAAGATGAAAAACGCATGCCTGAATGAACTTATAAGCATACAATCTTTATGTTGGAAATACAGTATTATTCATAGAGAAGACTGAATTGAGTGTGTGGAAGTACCTCCATAATGTGACCAGAGGGAAATGGCCAAAAACCCTGCAAGAGCAAAAGTGCAAAACAATATGACTACAGGGAAAAGAAGACTAGGAACTTGAACTTTTGTATGTTAGTGGTAGCTCTATGAAGTTATCTGAATTGCCAGTTCTATGAAGTTATCTGAATTGCCTCCAAATTAACTCCCTGAATCCAATGACCAGTTGGCTTATTTTAGTACCTGTGTGGACCCTGTATCATGGTTCTCAACAAATGTCACAGCCCTTGAAGGCCACCAACCCATGACACCAGGGGGCTTTCCTTGGGAATCCCGCAAACGCCATAGTTCTCCCCTTACAGCTTCCTATAGGAAAAGATAGATTTTAGACTTCAAAAAATTCATTCTTTTATAAGCTGGCAGATCATTGTCTAAAAAACCAAAGCCTAAATCAATTTCCATGAGTTAATAAAATTTTCAGCAGCTAGGTACCTGAAGAATACCCTTTGTTGTGAAATCAAATGCAGCACAGAGCCCTCCTGTGTTGTCTATCCAGTTGACAATCCGTTTTCTATGAATATCTGTCGAGATCCATTGTTATAGACAAAGTTATTAGTAAAATTATTAAAAACATGTAAATAAACTGAAACTAGATGATATTTGCATAGATGGGCAAGGAATTGCAAGTCATGAGATTTGGCGATCAAGGTCTCAGTCAAGCTATAGAAAGCAGTTATTGTATTGATCAAAGCAGATGCAGCTTAAACTTTAAACTTTAAACTAAGGTAAGAGTGATAAAATCTGCATGTCCTTGCAACAAAAGAATGATGGAAATGTGACATTCCCACTGTTAAGTTTTCCAGATCTAATAAAGGTCAGGACATCAAAGTTCTGGTTGGGTTGGGCAGATCTCCCTCTAGTTCATGTGCCTTGAACAAAACCTAAATTCTGGAGAAGGGTAAATGTTTTGTTCAATGTTTTGGTTCTACAGTTTCTTCTACATGGGGGATTTTAGGACCTCCAACAAAGTTTTACTGCCTTAAGTAGTTCTTTCCCTTTTCACCTGACTGTTGTCACCTTGAATAGTTGAACAGATTTGATAACCTATGATTGAGTAATAGCATCATAGGATTTATGTATCACACTGAGTCAGATGGGACAGGGAACGCTTGGAACAAAAGACACTGGTAAACACTTTGGCTGTGTATTCATGCCACAAGTCGAAGAGCCTTGATGATTTGACACAAATCAATAATTAAAATTCATCTTGATTGTCAAAATCAACCCATTTTAAAAGTACACATTCAAGTTGTTAAGATCATTTTGTTGATTTGATTTAATGAGTGACTTTCTTAAGGAATTAGTGATCTAAAAATTTTTGGGACAATTTTTCTCTGTGATATTAATTATCATCCCATATGCTCTGAATTAACTTGTGCATCCATTCATAGACCATTGTATAGAATCTCGATAACCATCCTCTCAATTAGACATTTCCTTAATGCCTTATGAATCATGGTGTGGATTGGTTGTTCATCCCATCCATTTGCATCCCACGGCTCTCAACTGATAGCCTAAGCAGCAATGAACATGGAGCACCCCATATGTAATCTTGGCACCACCATGCAATGGATCTCGAAAACTACAACACCCTAACCAAAATAGCCAAGCTATAGTTGGAAGTTGGAATCATCATGCCACAACCAATACATGTACATAGGCAGATGCAAATTTGCAAGAAAAAAGAAACATAAAAGAACAGAAATCAGAAAAAAAAAATTCATGGCCCAATTCATTAAGTATCAACCTCATGTTTGGTGCACAGCCAAGATTTAGGCTTATGATTTGGTTAAATAAAACTTAAGCTCAAGGAATAATATGTAAGCTGTTTTCATCAAACTTATCCTGAGGCAGGAGATGACCTCCTTTAAAGCTATGGGTACTGTATCATCCGTTTAAGCCAAAAGTAGATCTCTATAAGATTTTTGCATCACCAATTCACTAATCACAATGATGCAAATAGACAACAAAGTTAGTGTATCATGATGATAAGATCAGCTACAGGATTTCTGCATTTATAGGAAAAAAGTAGCACAAGAAGCATCAAGAAGCAGGATGTGGTAACACGAGGTATGGAATTTGATGTCAACCCAAGGCATCATCTCTGAAATATAAAACATGGTTGAGACCAACAAATATGGATCCATCCAAGATTGTAGAGCCTGGCCTTTATTTTTTATATCATTAAACTTAATTTTAAACATTTTAAAAGACCTCACTCCTGCACTATCTGAATCCCAAACAAATATTCTGTATAAAGAACTTTTATGTATAACACTCTCATTCCATTCCATTCAGGCATTGAATCATACATTTTGGATCATTGAAAATTTCTTGATAACATGTCTCTTTCACCAAATTGTGTGTATGTTCCTAAAGCAAATATATATTATCAATTGGATAAAGAAATCTAAAGCATGGAAAATCAGTAAACTCTTCATTTTTACCTTGGTTATAATCCAGGCGAGAGGAAGTATAGCTGCAACTATCCCAATACTCCCCAACAGAAAAGATTGGTTTTGCCTCTTCAACATATTCTTTTGCAAATTTTGGTGCATAACTAAACATTGAAAATTTCAAGAACAAAAGAATGTTAAGCCAAACATTGAAGAAGCTAGAATTGTGAGTTTGACCACCACAGGAGAAAACTATCAGTTATCTAGAAGATTTTTTGTCTCCCTATGAAAAGCAGGAAATACAAAGAAATTTGGCTAGTGTACTTTTTACTTACCCTTTTGCAAAATCGAAACGAAAATCCTGGAATCCAATCTTGCGAAGCCATTGTAGCCAACCAATGATATCTCTTCGGACAAAAGATTGGGTGTGATCTATATTTGGGAATCCATTGAAGTTATATCCAGTGCTCAAATTCCCCTAAAAGCAAAGCATATCCAATTGGTACTCAAAAACAACATTAAGAACACCTATGCACAAAGCACTGAAGGATAAACATCATTGCCATTGCCATACATACATGCATACACACAAAACAGCAAGAAAGCATGCATGCAAAGAAATGAAAATATACATTTTAATAATATCACATAATGCTATGCATATATGTGTGAATAGAAATGTCCAAGGAGCTCAAACAAGAACCAAATAAGACACACATAAGGCCAGCACGGAAGTTTTTAGAACCACAAAAATCAAATGCCACAATACAAAGAGATCTTAGCTGCAACTAGCCCTAGTTCATGTGTTATCTAATGAATCCAACATCATTTCTTCTGGTCATGCTACAACATCATCACGTGTGACCTTGCACTCCCAAAACAAAGAGAAAATACTCACCATGTAGACATGTTAGCATACTTAACGACTTAACCAGCATGAGTTTTGAGACATTTTTTTTCATCATGGAGCAATTGCATTAGGCTGGTCGGAAGTTACACAATTACTATAATGGGCCCCAAAATCCAACGATTTGCACCCATGAGTTGTGATACCCTTCACTATAACTTGGCAGGTCATGACAAAATGTGCCAATGAGCTGCTCATAATTACAGCTATTTTTCATAATTTTGCTCTCTTTTTCCATGCAGCCCTCAAGTACATGTAGCATCACCATTAGCGCTACCTGTCTCCTTTTCTTGCTCCTTTACACATTATACAAGACACCCTTGTGTGTATGTCTCAGAAACATTAACATTGCTAACTATTGGACCACTATTTCACATCAAAATCAGTAGCTAATTTCTTCCTACCATGCTTAAGCAACATTCTTCAGACCCAAATATTGGTTCACAATAGGCGTTGCTTCGTATTAACTTGAGCATGCAATCAGGCTAGCTCCAACATATTGTCTTATAATTTCATTGTAGTACTACAGACTTTATCATCCAACTATTAGGGTTTAAGGTTGTAGAACCGTCATCTGGGTTGTTAAAACTTGGGCTCCACTGGCCAGAACTTGAGATAATTATGCTAGTCTATTGGATCCAGCTGTCATCATTGGTAGCCATGGCTGGTGCCAGCTGACACGACAACAAACAATAACAATCATTGCAGCAGCAGCAACCAGCAGAAGAGCAAGAGAATGGTAACTAGAATTGTTGCTTGAAAATGTTTGATCAAGCAGAATACATGCCCAAGTCTTAACATGTAGAAACTGGTTTGGATTTCTCATGACTGAAGAGGGCTCTTTCTGTGGTGCTGCTTGACGTTGCCCGTTGCAAGCTTCGTATCTCTGTATGTTACCACAGTAACAATATCATTGGGGAAAACATATTAAAATGTGCAAACGAGAGTCTCTGGTTTGGATTTTCTGAAGGCCGAACAGAGCTCTTTCCATGGTTGGCCTGTAGGTAATGGCAATGATATCGCTGCAGCACATTAATACATGTGTGTGTGTGTGTGTGTGTGTGTGTGTGTGTGTGTGAGAGAGAGAGAGAGAGAGAGAGAGAGAGAGAGAGAGAGATGCACTGAAGAAATTAAGCCATACCAATCCCCCAGTGCAATATGTCACAGCATGTTCATCCCATGGTAATGGAATCCCATCAAAACGATTGTACAGTCCTCCACGGCCCTGAGTAGTTCCAACCCGATGATTAATAACGATATCAGCCATTGCTCTCACCTTGTGCTGCTGCATCTTGTTAATTAAAGATTTTAATAGATACTCAGTCCCATATGCTGAGTCAAGAGAATAAAGGTTTTGTGGCAGGTAACCTGTATGAGGAAATCAAATAAATTACAAAATCCATGTCCATTATATCCATAATAAATCCAATGAAAAAGAAGTCCAGGGCAAACATAAGTATTAAACCTTCAGGTTTGAAAGAGTGAGTTGCCGGTGGCAACCATATTGATGTAAATCCAGACTTCGCAATATCAGGAACTTTCCTTTCCAAGTTCCTCCACCAATCATATTTGTGAGATTCCCAATTGAAAGCCTATCGACAAGAATCTCAATTAGAAATTATCAATATTATAGTACTTAGCAGGTGCATCAAAGTGAGATGTAAGATTTGTAGATCAAACCATTATGTACATTAACATGGTAGGGGCGCCCTAACCATTTTTCATACAATCAAGACATTCCAACTTCTATTCATACCCTATTAAAAATTTTAGCTAATGAAAAATATACTAATTAGTGCTAGCCAAGTACTTCTATGAACCCACCTACCAACAATTGTGCCTTGTATTGTTTAGTTATGACCAAAAGATTAACTTTGATTAAACATTTTGATGGACCATGGTAAAACAGCACTTTACTCTCAATGTTGACCATCAACTATAAACAATCAATCTGTGTTTTTCATGGGCAGTTCAAACCATTGATGAGACATATACCTAATGTATCACATGATTAGGCTGATTTTAAATACATAAATTATGAATCCCATATTTCACCTTGTGTGCAATAAATGATGGGATCCCATTTTATTTATTATTTCTTCACCACGGATCATTTTTGCTTTCAAACTAACCCCTAGTAGGGATTATATATATATGGGATATTCTTAGGTGATCTCAGTTGCAAGTTGTAACCTCTCGAGGTTTTGCAAATCATGATGTTTCAATCAAAATCAAGTCAACCATTATGCTTAGCATCATTTATTTAGTCTACATATCAAAAATCATCTCAATCAAAAGCCTATGTGGACCACAATATGTTTCAATTAAATCTAAGTCAACCATCAAGTTTAGCATCATTTATTTAGTCTAAATATCAAAAACATCTCAATCGGAAAGCTATATGAGCCACAATATGTTTCAATCAAATCTAACCCAACCATCATACTTAGAATCATTTATTTAGTTGATATATCAAAAATCATCCAAACCAGAAACCTATGTAAGCCACAATATTTAAAAAAGTATTTCAACCAATCTTATGAGTTTATATTTATTGTGGCACAAATAGGTTTCCAATTTTGATATTTTTTATATCTAAACTAAATAGACAACGCCATAGTTTAGAAATCAAAAATCATCCCAATTAGAACCCTACGTGGGCTACAAAATTTTAAAAAGTATTTCAACCAATCTTATGAATTTATATTTATAATGGCCCAAATAGGTTTCCAATTTGGAGGATTTTTTATATCTAGACAAAATAGACGATGCTATAATTTAAAGATCAAAAATCATCCCAATCAGAAACCTATGTGGGCCACAATATTTTTTAAAGTATTTCAACCAATCTTATAAGTTTTTATTTACTGTGGCCCAAATAGGTTTCCAATTGGGATGATTTTTATATCTAGACTAAATAAATAATGCTAAGTATGATGGTTAGCTAGGATTTGATTGAAACTCTTAGTTTGCAAAAACTTAAAGGGTTGCAACTTGCAACTGCCACCACAATAAAATGTCCCTATAAATATATATATATATATATATATATATATATATATGAGAAGTGATTCAATACAACCAGTTCCTTTGAATCATTCAAAACAAAATTTTCTTTTAGGGCCATATTGATAAATCCAAAAAATCATCTTGGTTTGAAACTTAGATGAGTCATAAAATTAAAATCATTCAGGATAAATATACAATCATACAGTTATTTGATAATCATAAGGACCCATAGGTATGTAATATAATGTCTACGCCTTCAAAAGTAATACTCCCCTTTAGATGAACAACTTTATATAATTTCATAGCATTTTAATCATTGAGCAGATTTATTTCAAAGATTTTCATATTTAACACATGATGTTAAACACTTTCCATTGCTGTGACCTACAAAAGCCTCTGATTAAAGTGAAGCTAAATGGATAGTTTTAAGTATAACAAATGAATTGGCTTTCATACAAAATTTATGATAAGCCTCAAACAAAAAAGCTATGTTTCAAACAAAAAGGTTATTTTGGATGATATAATGTGTGTGTATGCATGCATATATGTATATATATATAATCCTTTAAATTTAATTTAAACATTTTAGTGGACCATGTGATTTTGCATATGTTTGATCTCACTAAGATATAATCCTGGAGAAAACCTTGACCAGAATATCTCCTCTTAGAATTTTGAATTCATCTCATACCAACCTTTCAGGCTAATATAAATAATATTTAGGGCCAGCTAACTATGATGTTCAGCTAATATCCATGAAAATCCCTTCTTTATATATTTAACCAAAAATCAGAATCTATCATCAAAATTTCAATGCCATGTTAATGAAATAATAGACGAAGGATGAGAATCCATTTTGACTTCTTTCACAACAGCCCACATCAGTAATCAAATCCTATCCTATGCTTCAAAAAGTATATCCTATCCTATCACTGGTTTAGATTTTATGTAAAAATTGTAGCTGACCATGTAACAAATTTCTTTGAAAGATTTTGTTTAAAAAGAAAATTCATAAGGACCTATACTAGAAAATTTGCTATGAGAATTGAGAGCTAACTGTAATCATTCCAAGGGCTGCATTGGGTTGGCAACCAGTATAAAACTTCGGGCACATTTTAAACCATGGATCACAATAGTACAACATACCAAGCTAATGCTAGGGCATTCCATAGAAGCAAAGCACTGCACCAAAGCACGTGTATAGTAAGAAATAGATGAGGTGGATGTTTGGCAAGACTACGACATATCAAATTAAAAATTAATTAGTTTAATAGTAATATTGTTGTTCACAGCAGATAACTTCACAAGATCCAGATTGAATCCTTTTGATGCAGAGGTCTAAATGGCATAACCAATTAAGATGCAATCGAATGAACTGGAAAAAAGAAAATTGATTAAGGTTTTGAAGAGCGAACCAATATAGCAAAATGTAGGATGCACAAGAGTCGAGGATTTTATTTTCTTTTTTAAGGCAAATAACATTGCAAGGGTTTGAACCTGGACTAAAAAATGTATTCATATCTGGAGACTACCACTGAGCGATCCAGCTGGTAGACAAGAAAAAAACAGCTGTTTCAAAATGTTTTCAAGTATAAACAATTAAAAGGCAGAAGATGGAGTGAAATGTCTAAAGGATGATTTGAAGGATTGAGGCTGATAAAACATATCATGTGGGTGGACTATGATCCAGCAGAAAGGGACGAAAGACTTGGAAGTTGCTTGGAATAGGTGTTGAAGAACTAGAAATGCCACTTTGGAGATTAGCCATGTTATTCCTATCCATAAATGTACTACAAGGCGTAAGTTGCCCTCATAGGTAACAAGAAAATCAAGTTCAGTAACATAGAAGCCGAGTTTACATTGAAATTATGGAGCTAGGATGGTCAATGAGTAGGTTCTAAGCAAAGCAGTACAAAATTTAAAATAGGACCAACCTGAAGAATTGTGATCCAAGGGCAACTGTAGGCCAGGGCAATTAAAAAGATACCAAGGATTGGAAATGGTTTTTGAAGCATACAAGAGGGAAGCACACAAGACAATCCTTGACATGCATGCAATAATTTTGGTTTTAGGACATGCTTTAAGGGCCCCTAATACATCCAAAGATGATTTAGTGCCAATGAAGATTTCACAACTTGTGAGTCAAGAGTTTCAATCTGAGTGGGTTTAACTTGTCATTCAAGAGTTTTAAAGAAGGTAATTATGCAGATCAGCATTAGTAGATTAAAAAGTTGATGTTGCTGTAAGTTGACCCAGTCTCTCACCCAGTAGCATACTTTAAGCCAACTTAAAGGTTGAACCAGAACCAGTGAAGGCAACTAATGAATCTAATAAGCCCTTCATAAAGAAAGGGGCTTCAAAGCAACTATAGTCAAAAATAGGCACTAGCCCATTTGACGTAATAATTGTTCTTCATCTGGAATTTATGCACCCGTCAACCTACTACCAGTACTTCGGCTCTATTTTTTTATGATAAAAGAACAAGAAAGAGAGTTTAGCTTACCAAATCCAAAGAGACAAGGGAACTGCTTATTAGAATTCTCTTAGGGTCTATTTGGATAGATCGTAATAGGATGAAGGTATAATAGAAAAGTGTAGTAGGTCAGGATATAAGCAAAATAAGCTTAATGTAAAAATAAAAAGAAATGATTGAAAATATAAGTAATGATGAAAAAAGTAGAGTTGTTAAGGTTGTTAAAAGTAATTGGAAAAAACTAGAGTTGTTAAGGCTGTTAAAAGTAGTTCAAGGGTCACATCAGCATCAAAAGTCATGTAAGGGGTGGCCATTACACACCCTTGCTATTACAATCCAAACAGACCCTTATTAATCTCCAGTTTAGTTTACCAAAGCCTAAGAGACAAGGGAGCTGCTTGCCAGAATTCTCTTATTGATCTCCACAAAGCTTTAAGGGCCCCAAATACATTCAAGGATGATTCGGTGCCACTGAAGATTCCATAACACTTGCGATTCAAGAGTTTTGGTTTAACTTGTGATTCAAGAGTTTTAAAGTGGCTGTCACCAACATAAATTTTGTCTCATAGTACAAAAATGGAGACCAAGGGTTTCACCTAGCATGATGGAAAGCTCTTCATCAGCATCCTTAGTGTTATGGGTTCAAGTCATGAAAATGACCTGTCTAGAAATTGGAGGTAAGGCTGAGTACATCTCATCCATAGCAGATGCCTCAGGCATTGGGTACACGGCTACTTTGTAAACCATACAAACTTAGTTCAAGCATTTTAACAATTTTTTATGGGTGCCCTTTTATAAACATCCAGGACTCTAGCACAATATTCTAAACATTACAAGTTTCTAGAGAGATAAATGTCCTTCAGTAAAATGGGTTGGGGACCATTTCTGGTTTGAATGGATTTTAAAATTGAGTATTAAGCTTCTTGAAAACAATTTGCAAGGCAAAGAAAGGGTACAATTTTGTGATTACAAGCAAAAAACTAGCTTTAATTTGTAACATCAATGCAATTGGCAATCATGCACAAACCTGGGTGTGTGCACACACATATTGAAACAGTTTCTGTCTAAGCCCTAGGAATGGGAAATATTTCTCAAGCTACACATAAGATTCAGAACAGTTGAATCCAACATACCTGGAAAAGGATCTCCCTACCATTATGTATTGCTGCACCCAAAATGATCCCAAAGGTATATATCCATCAGCATTAAGAACATATAAAAAAACAGAAGCAAATCTTATGAGATGTTCTAGGAAGAATTGTATAATGTTTGTGCATGGGTGTATGTGGTGTGTGCATCAATGTACATATAAATGCATGCATCATAGTAAGATTCCAACTCCTATCATTCCAATGAACAATGCTTTTTATGTTATCCTATCCTAAATGTCTTATTCAACTGCAAACCAGTTAAGTGAAAAGATGTACAGAAATTGATGTATTCAATGTCATTGTGAGTGATGTATTCAATGTCGTTGTGAGCATTTATGTAACAGTTATATCATTGATGAACTGCGCTGAAATTTTAACTTGGAAATTTTCTGAAAGTTGGAACTAGGAAAGTTTGCTGCAGTCTTTATTCTTCTCCTGAAGAATGAGAGTTTATGGCAGTTATTCAGAGATAAAAACAAAATATTATAGTGGTTACTAAAATGGAGAAATTTGCAAATGGCTTTAGTACGAGCTCTCTTTTATAATTATCTTTCCAAGGAAATTGCTTAGCAAACTGAATTGATTAGTAATACTAATACTGGCCTACTTTTCAGAATCAACAGCATCTGAGATAACTTCCACATGGTATCAGTGATGTTTAGTATTTAAATACATTTAAAGTCAAGGACTTCTCACGATTCTAGCCTTCAATAATCTATTCCAATTATACAGACCAATAGATAATAGGTTAGTTTGAGCAGAATAAAAACTCTGCTTTTCGAGCACAAAATACTAGAGTTCCTTTAGCGAATAGAAAATCTAAGAAATTCTATACCATATAAAGAAACAAACATGGAAATAAAAGATCCCTTTCAAATTATTAGCTTACACAAATCCAAAAAGAGTGATGTATTGGCTTATAAAAAATCAAGAAATAGTAGAAAGAATACTCTACCACTTGTATGATCTGTCTTATGAACCATTTCATCATAAGCCTGTAAAGGAAAAAAATAACACACAATTCCATCAGCAGGTTAACCTTGTGAGAACTTACTTAAGCAAATAACTAGTTAAAATTGTTCTTCTTGATAAATAACAAGAGATAAGCTGTAGGAACATGGCAATCATTCATTAGAAAATTTCTAAAACAGAAGCAGATGTTATAAGTCCAGATTCATACGCTGTTCAGGTAACCCATATTCAATCAGGAGATGATTATACACAGAAATTCACTAGAGATGAAATCGACCGAACAGAAGATGAACTCCTGCATCCACAGTTAAGAAGTAATGTAAGGATTACTCTATTATGAATGAAAACGTAAGCACTGCCAAAAAGAAATAAACTTGCACTTCCTTTCCATTCAAAGTCCTAGGATCGATAGCACTGGGAAATGCTAAATTAATTAATTGATTTAGAATGAAAACATCACAAATGGAATAACAATATTCCTAAGCCTGCTTGTTAAATTCGTATCACTGCCTAAGGATACCAATAAGGAAATATGTAGAAAACATGATGTAAATTTTTTAGATTATTGATGCTGCCTTAAATTATACAATGTCAAATGCAGTGTAATTATTGAAATATCACAAATATTAATAGCAAAATAGATTAGTCACATTTAAAAAATTCAAGAAATTTGACCCCTTTTTTCTTCTATTTTTCCTTATTTCACGGGATTTCTATGGGTTGGTTTCAGTAAGCTGGCACATATCAATACATTAAAAAAATAAAAAAGCTCATTCACAAAGTCAGAATGTCTTGATAAAACCATGCTACCATCAATTATCCTTATAAATATAACCATTTGACATGGTATCTATAGTGCACTTTGGTGATACATGCTATTATCAGTTACAACAATGATGCTACAGCTGATAACTTAATCAGCGTTTCCATCTGTCGCATTGTAGAAATTCTGCCAGCAATTGGATCTTCAGATGCCCATGGAATATAACTGCTAGAAGAATAAAGAAGAATATTGCGAGATGGCATTGACTTTCTGCTTTCTTCTTTTCTTTTACTCCATATAAGGCAGCCCATGATCACAATGCTGGACCCTGCAGTCTAAGGTTTGCTGAGCATAATAAACTCTCCTTGTGTTTCAATTCCCTGTCTCCCTAGACACTCTCATGTGGCATTCCTTGTAAGAAGGACTTAAAGTTCACCCTGCCAACATGGAGCATCTGATCCTATGTAAGATCAAGCCCATGCATTTAGACATGACCACTGTCCATCGTAGTCCCAATATCAAGCCTTTCCAAAGGATCTAACAATTCACAGGCATGTCAAATCAAACTAACCTATCAGAAACTAAGGTGATCAATTTCTTTCCTACTTCACATTTCCAGTTATTACGGTTCATAGCCAAAAAAAAAAAAAAAAACGGAAGCACTATTTCATGAAATTGCAATCATTTACGCATTGAAAAAGATATCTAGCTCAACATCTTTCTGTGTTATTAAGAATCCACACTCCAAACTGCAATTACTTCTCCTCCAAGTTGAAATCTTGGCGGGAAGTCTGTCAAATAGCACTCATCAAGCATATTCAAAATATTATCTAGGTAGAAGAACTCGATTAGACTCAATCAAACCCAATTCGACAACAAACAAATGCACCTCATAGAATTCATCTACCCATCATTAAAAGAAGCAAAGTGCAAGTAAAGAAATTCTTCTACACTAACGCGGCAAAAGGTAAACTTTTTCGTCATTCACATCTCGGAAGCAACATATTCATAACTTAGTCGATTGCTACATCCAGAAGAAAATTGAGCCAAATGAACAGGGAAGAAATCGCAAAAACGGTCGCATAGTGGAAATCAGTGAAATTGAAATGACAGAGTCACCTGAGAAATCAATCGTTTTGCCAAAAGAGCAACGCCTATAGCGGACGCTGAGGAAACTGTTGGGACCTTCTCCGCCTCGGCCGCTCTCTAAAACGGGGGGGAGAAGCTGGAAACTGGAGCTCGCCTACCGGCCAGAATCAAAGAGGTTCTCCATCCATCAGAAAACGCCAGGAAGAAAGAGAATGCGATTCCGGCCTTTGCGTTTCTGGCCTGCTCTGCTCTGCTTTGGCAGGAAGAGAAGAGGAATAAGACAATCAGAACCGCGAAATTTCGAATGCAAGAATCGGAATGGAATGCGAAAAGGGCAATTGCTTTTGTGCTTGAAATGCGCGTGGCATGGAATCGGAAGGTGGCGCCGTTCGAATTCTTGTTTTACTTTCGGCACATTGGTCAGATACAAGCGGTTGTGTCGGAAGTTGTAATCTGGCCCTGCATTTCCTGTGAGAGTATGCTTGATTTCAAAAATCGAAACCGTTAAAATGTAATTGACCACCATCAAAGTGGATATTATGTCGATAAATACAGTGTAAACATGGACCACCATCATCTTGACTACGTGGGGCGAGCTGCATAGATCGTGATGTGCCACTCCAGTCCATCTTAGGTTACTTCTCTAGTAAGGCTTAAATATTTTCATATTCTCTCCTATATTTGAATAAATTCCTTTTTTGTAATTGACATAATCTTTAGTTTTTATTTTACATGATCAAACTACCTTTAGCTATTTATTTTAGGTTTTAACTCTATCTTGGAGTGGAAAAGGAGTGAGGAAAATTTTCGTCCCTTTTCCCAACCATTTCAATATAAGTTGTCATATGAGTTATCTAAAAACTTTATTTTTATTTATTTTTAATTATATTTTCACTCATTATTTAATATTTTTTTATAAAATAAAGTTTTCTTTTTATTTTTAATTCTTATCCACCACTATATTACACAATTTCCCCTTTTTTCATCTACTTTCTCAATTTACAATTTTTTTTACCTTTTTCATATTATTGTTTCTTATCCGTCTTTAACCTTACTTAAGTTACATTTTAAAAAATTAATTATATCCATCTCACCATTTTAATTTCAACTACATTTAAGGTGCATTTGGGTACATTCAAAAGTATGTATATTTTTTATGCACCCTTTTACATGTGTTTTTACATTGATGTAACATAGGAATTGCTTTCAATCACTCGGTTTTTTTATCATTTACTATTGTTCTACTGGTTCTTCCTTACTTTTTTATTAAAAAACTTATTTTTTGATGCATCTCTTATATTTGAAATACATATTTTTAATTCTCAAAAAAAATATATGAAGGTATTCTTCAATTGAACTGAATTGAATGAAAAGAAAATTAACATTAGCAACATGGGAGTGGGTTGGGTTTTCCTCGGCGGGGCTCAACGACTTCTCAAGTGCACACGCATTACAAAAATAGAATGATTTCTCATGTGCACATGAAGGGTTTGGAAACCCTTTGCGCGTTACAAAAATAGAAGCGTTGAACGTAAGGGGAGAAAGATTTTGATGGTTGCTTCATCCTTTTAAGCCATCAAGTAAGGGATTCATGAGAGAAATTATCAACCTCTTTTGAGTTAGTTTTCTAATTCTGCTTAGTGAGATTCATCATTATTATTTTCTTATTAAGTTTATTGAAATTGATGATATTGAAATCCTCTAATTTTCATTAGAAAAGGACATACTTTGTGATCTTATTATTTTATAGTAAAAATTTCTGACCGGATTAGATCTTGTATTTTTTTTCCCTTTACATTAAGAGGTTTTCTATATAAAAATTATTATGTATTTGTGGGTTTTGGGTGATTGATTTGTATTGATTAGAATTCGTAATTGCCTATTTAATTTATACAAAGAGGGATAGTTTATTCCAAGAGAATAATATGAGCAACAAAGTAAAATAAAATAAATAAGGTTAAAATAAAAAAATAAAATTATGATTGAAAATATATGTTAAAAAAAAAAAAAACTAAGCTTGCTCAGTCGGAAAGTAAATGTCAAAATAGAAATTTTTCATGGGAATCCTAACGCACTTGACAACCCCAAGTTGTTTGACAAGCTGTCTGTTCCTTTCCATACAATGGAAACATGGATGTGGGAGAATACTTCGCCCACGGACGTGCTGTGGCAGAATCCAGTGTGGTGTCGGCCACCAGATGTCGAGATCAGATATCATGGATTATTTCTTCATTTTTCCCGGTTTGGATTTTCTGCCACGGTATCGTGTTGACCCAGAAACTTTTTTATATGGAAAAGGTATGCGGCGGTATATCTTATGCTCTTTTTTTCCTGGAGTCGGTAGATGGGATGAGATGCCTTTGGCCGGATATCCCGAGTAGGGTGATATGCAGGTGCATGATTACTGAAATTTTAATTGTCCAATCATCAACCCTTTTTTCTGATTCGATTTTCTGACAATGTGACTAAAAAGAATTACGGCAATTTGGCAATTTGATCATCTTTCCCGTCTCGTGGAATGGAGTTGATTTAACGGTTCTAAAATGGGAAATTATTCATTTGGTCCAGCTCCGAAGTACTAGTGCTGATGAATCAATATTTAGGATTATTAAGACTTCAAGCATCTCAAGTTAGTTATTTTGAGCAAATACGTGCAAATCTAAGATAGGAAAGAGGATATGGACCCGTTCAAAACAAGATTGATGATGTGAACTCAGATGGCCTTAAAACCAAAAATTAAAAAACATTGAAAAAAAGATAGGTTTTAGGTAGGTCGTCAAGAGACAAATGGATAGCCGAATATGAAACAGTGAACCGAGTGAAATGAAAATTTTCTTAGATGACAAAGGCCCCGTTTGGCCCCGCTTTCTTTGGAGTTCAAGTACTTTCAAAAAGATGAATTTCCCAAGTACTTTCAAAAAGATAATTTTCCAATAAAACTTTAGTAAAAAACACTTTAAGGAGGATATTTTTAAAGTGTTTGGTTATAATGTTCACAAGTACTATTGGCATTATATATCTATTTGACTATAATATAATGAAAGTATTTTTATTATACAAATAACCAAAAATGACAAAAAACTTATGCTTTAACTTTATCATAAATTATCTTCAAAAGAAATATGTAAATAATATAATATACAAACTAAAATTTTAAGATTTAAAATAAGTACTAATAATAAAATATTTTCAATATACATTATTAGCTTCAGAAAAATATTTAAGATTTTTAATATTAATATACATATATGATAAAATTATATATATATATATAGGAATCTAAGTTGCGGTGAAATTTTTACATAGAATCTAAGTTACACACTAACCAGATATATCTCATGTTGTGGAAAAAAAATTTCTACTTTATACGTTTTAAATAATTTAAATTTATAAAATATTCCTCTGGATATATATACTAGATTTATTGCTTATTAATTAAAAATAAGCATACAAATGTAAAGAAAAAATAATATTATGCACATTGTTCATATTAAAAATTAATTATCACAGTGAAAAATTAAAATAAAAAATAAAAAAATAAAAATTATTTTTGTACTTTGAAAAATAATATTAATATAGACAAGTAAAAAAATTATTGGTTAAGAAGTAATTGAAACTTTGATGAATGACAATACTTATATAGTATCTAAATATCTAAATATGATTTTATACACTTACGACATTATTTTTTATCTAAATATCTAAATATAATTTTATACACTTACGATATTATTTTTTAAAAGAGAATAAGATAAAAAATGCTATCTCAAAATTTATTAACCTAAGAAGCTCATGGAGAAGCCAAAATTTTCTTGTTCTCCTAAAAAGGTGAGATTTGAGTGGCGGTAGAGTGACAAGCACATTTAGGGCAGAATGTAAATGCGAGTTTAACAGGCCCAAAATGTCGGTATAGCTATTATTGAATTTTGAGTCCAGTGCACCACTTATACAACTCCTTAGTCGTTAAGAAAAGCAAAAAGACAATCTTTAATTCTTTATTGTATGCATGCCTTCACGTCAAACGTCGTCCAGTGCGCTAATAAAATGAAGCAACCAAACCGGGCTCAAAAGATCGCCGACAACGGAAAATAATTATTTATAAAATAAATATATTATTTTAAAAAGATAAAATTAATAATAATTTTTTTTACTTTGAAAAATATAAAATTAATGAGGATAATTAAACATCTTATTAAGCGATGAGTGAAAGAAAGAAAATGTTCGCCCCTTATGAACTTTTGGCGTAAGTTATCGTGTGCTGTTTTGGAGTCATCTTGAAGGGTAGAGTCCTTTCTCGGGTTTAAGTCTATATTGAAAATTTTTAATATATGGCTTATCAGAGTATGATATGTGAACTATATAGCCTTGGTTCTGTCCCATCAACCCCTAACTTTAGTGGGTGAGTTACCCTAGGGCTGTATTAGAGTCATCTTCATCTTCGGTGGAGTCCCATGGAGGTTTTAAGTTCCAAGGACTCACCTAGGTATATTGAAAGATTTGAGTTGCGGTGAGGCTTGGATGGTGCTGCAGCATGCAGCAGAGCGCTACCTCATTAGAAATATTTGCCGATATGTCTCCTAAGGTACGAGATATCAACCAAACAAGAAATAAAATATCGTCAGAATTTTCGATTTATGCTGAAAGGGGTGGGACTTGTCATATAACAAAATCAAAATTTTTAATATTATAGTTTATATATAATTAATTTATAAAAATAATAATATTCATCAATTTTTTTTCCTTTTCAGATGAAAATAGTCCTAGAATCACTTTTGCTCATGATTTAGCTTATTCCTATATTAAATCATCCAAGTCATTCAATTTCAAATATTTATTTAAATTATCAAATTAAACGATTTGATCATCCTTATAAAGCATAAAATATTAAAAAATATTATCATATTAGATCTAGGACTAAAATAAGATCTTAATCATAAAATAGATGTGGACTGTGGATTTATTTTAAATTTTTTTTATTTGTTATAAGATTGTTTAGATTTTATTAATTTAACATAAATTTTAGTAATTATTTTAAATCAAATATTTATTTTAAATCAAATATTTATTATCATGAGACAATAATTATTTTAATTTTTTATTCACTTAAAAAGCATTAAAATGAAATTATACTAATATATTAATTATTCAAATTAATTGGCTATATGTAATATTATTAATAGAAAATTTAAATAATAAGATGTACTCTAAAATAACTGAACTATTATTATTTTTTTCTTTTTAACTAAATATATAAAGATTCAGTTAATTGAAAGATTAAATCATGATAAATTATTTGAATTAGCAAATTAATGGGTTCGTTCATTGTTATAAAATATAAAATATTAAAAAGCCATTATATCAAATTTATTTATTTGAAATAAATTATTATAATTATTTACAATTAAATATTTATTATAATTTAATTCTTACATGAGCACTTCATGAGAAAACAATGAATTTAGATCTTTTTAAGAATAAATATATAATAAATATTATTAAATTTTGATGAATCAGCTATTTATAAAGATAACAAGAATAGTGAAAGTTTGGAATTTTTTATTTGCCATAATCATTGATGTTTCTATCAAATTTAACCTACCCATTATATTTATTATAAAATTTAATTAAGATATAAAAATTATTGTGATTAGATATATATGTTGGTAGACCACAATAAATTTGAAACTATAAGATTAATCAAAAATCCTTTTTTAAATATTATGACTTACCTACATATCCAAGAACCGAGATTATCTCAAATAAAAACTTATAATAAATAAAATAAATAGCTTGAACTTGATAAAAATATGAATTATGATGAAAAACAAAAAAGTTTAACATTAGAAATATTTCTATTAAAGTATTTTTCTACAGATATGGTTTATATATATATATATATATATTACTTGATCATCTTAAAGTTTTTTAGGTACGTTCGCTTGCGCTACATATCTTTTCAAGTTAGACATCTTTTATGTGCTTCTTCTTACTATAAAAAATTAATTTTTGGCCATGGTGCAAAACTTCAGTGACACAACATTTAGGGGGGCCAGCGTCCAAATTATGCTTTGTTAGCTGGAGATTTTGTTATACTTATGGTTTGTAGGAGTTGGATTTCCAATATCACACAATTAATTCCTTTGACCATGACGAGGAATGTGCAAATCAAACTAATGCATGATTCAACTAACTCAGCAATTTTGACTACAACAAAAATTCACAAATGCAGCTAATTTTTTTGTTGCATATAATATTAAATACAGCCAACTTTAACTACATTTAAAAAGACTAGAAATAATATTATACACAGCCAATACTATCATATGCAACTATTTTGGGTCGGCTGCATATAATATTCGACTACAAGAAAAAACACTTAATGCAACCAACTATATGCAACTATTTTTGGTCGGCTGCATATAGTACTATATGTAGACGTCGACATATACTACTATATAAAGCTGACAAAAAATGGTTGCATATAGTTGGTTGCATGAAGTATTTTTTCTTATAGTGGAATATAAGGTTTCATTTTGGAGACTTATATGGATAAAAAATATTATATATATATATATCAATGTATCTTAGAGACTTGGAAACCACATTTAATCAAGCCAAGCGAAATATGGATTGCCATTATAAGGCTAAAAAAGGATCATTATCAGTATTTGCATAAAGGAAATGATCATTTGGGCCTAAGAGGAGATGTACACAAGTGTTATCCCAATGAGTCATTCGTGCTTGCATTCCAAGCTAGGTAGTTATTTTACTTGAATGACACAAAAAGAGACCACAGTGGCAAGTAGTTCAGCATTGCATCCATCGACACCTCTAAAATATTCCATAATGAAATGTTACCTATTCCAACCAAATCATAGAGTATGCAGATCAGGATGAATAGATTTCCATGAATTACCCTATCGGTGTTTCAAGTGAACTTGAGATTACTCATCTAAATAGGAAACCATATGCTTATGAACTCAACGACTCAAGATGAGATTAGTGATCTCCAAAGGGATGTTACTGATGATTCAGTCTCCTCTAACACCGAATCTGAAGACCTTGAATGAGATATCAACATATTATGCTTGTAATGAAGTGTGAGTCATCTACAACCTTATGTCTATTTAGTGCTTTAGTGAGGTAAAAGACTTGATCTCTTATTGTGTACACTAGTGTCACCCACGCCGAAGTCGATATCCGTGGGTGCCCGTAGGTATCCAGGAAGAACACTTCTCCCTGAATAATCGCTAGGTGAAGATCTAGTTGCTAAGTCATGTAGATCCAGTTTCTATGATCATTACTGTGATGTCCCAAGTTGAGGTGAAGATCCAGTTAGCTCCCCGCTACAATAAGTGAAGATTCCTAACTGGACCTTCTTATGTAGTTACTTTTAAACTCTAGAATTTCAAGTATATCACTATTATCTCTTATTCATTTTCACAGCATGTAATTTTTTCACACCATGATATATAACAATGAACTACCTTTGCATAAATGTAGCAAAATTCATCAATAGCTAAGGATAACCAAAAGAAGATAAAGTTTATACACTCCATCGGGCCAAAGCCATTTATGGTTAATTCTAACGAAATAGGTAGTAGTGTTTCTCAATACACTTACTAACACTTATTGACAAGACATCATGTTTCATGCATATAGCATATCTAGCTTCTGTGGAATAGGAGAATGAAGATTCTAATGGCACAATTGATTGGATTGAACTATTTAGAGAGACCAGAACCCGCAAGTCAGATGATAAATTAATAGCTCCGGAGGCAGAGGATGCGTATGTGAGTATAACCAACTCTTCATTGCTCTATTTATATTTTTATTCTTTCTTAGCTATCCTATTTTATGACAAATGATGCTTCTTCATTTATGTGCAGAGGAAAATGGTGAATCTATAGGCTAGTTCAAAGTCTACAGAGTCACCCATGACAGTAGATGATGTCTATGATAAGGTCATGGGGGAGGGCCGTAGATACATTAAGGGCTTAGGCCAGATGCCAAAGCTACTAAAGAGTCAATTTTGTCTTGATTAGCCTCATGGGCCCTCAGCATGCTCCGAGAAGAGTTAACTTCTACTCAAAAAAATTTGAATACAACAATCGAGAAGTTAACTTCAACATTACAAGATTTAGCTTCTACTAAGAAAAATCCGAATACAACAATGGAGAAGTTAACTTCAACCACACAAGATTTATTTACTACCAAAGAAGACCTGACATGTTCGAAGGACCAGTTGACCTCCACCATGGAACAGGTAGCATCTACTAACCTTCGGATTGATGCACTATTCAATAAGATAAGAGAAATTGGGTCATTGTTAGCATAATTGATCAATATGCTAACACTTGCATCATTGACCTTATCTCAATTGAGCTTTCCAGATATCTTGAGAGGTGAGTATACTTATTCATATTCAAATGACTCCCACATAATCTTTTCATTCTTATTTCTTAATCATATGCATTAATCTTCTCCATTTAATCTTATGATTAGGTCTATCTAATAATGAGAAGAGTAAAAAAAAAATGAATGCATTATGTAGATGATGCACCTGTACCTCAATAGAAAGAGGACACTACAACATGTTTAAATCTTTTTATGAGAGGCCTTAACATGTGAGTGACCTTCAAAGTTTAGATATCGTTAATTTGCTATTCACGCAACTAATTTCCATGTTTTACATATGATGTGTCATTTGTGAGTTTGATGTTTATATACCGTCTTTACATTTTTAATTAATATTGTCCAAAGACTAATTGAAATTTAATTGTAACCACAAAATTTGGTCTAAAATGCTGTGATCGATCTTGCTACATTGACGTTACTAATATATACGGTGTTAAATTTATTTTTTTATGCATATAAAAAGTTGCCTACGTATGAACTATATGTAGCTAAAGGGGTGGGCAATGTATAGCTAAATGCAGCTAACAAAACGGCTACATGTAATCATATGTGGCTACCCAAAATGACTATATATAGTTATATGCAACTACCAAAAATGATTGCATATACTTATATGTAGCCAACAAAATGTCTGCATATAACTATGTGCAGCCGGCCAAAATGACTGCATATAATTATGTGCAACCAGCCAAAACGGTTGCATATAAGTATATGTAGCTAACAACATGGTTTCATATAACCATATTTAGCTTGCAGGAGAAAGATGCCTATAATTAAATGCAATTAATAGAAAACAACTGCATAATACTATGTCTAGCTATTAAAAAATGGCTGCATATAGTTGTATGCAATGTCGGCTGCATATATTTTTTGGCAAGTAACAAAATGGCTGCATTTTCCCATATGCAACAAGCCATATGTAGCTAATGAGTAGCCTTTTTTGTTGGCTACAAAAGAGTATATGCAGTCCTTTTTTGACTTTATGCAGTCAAAATGTTGGTTGCATAAAGTGGTTTTTCTTGTCGTGTTCACTATTTTTAAAAATTAACAAATATTTTTTACACCCTTTGACATAAATTACAAATAACCAGCATATGTAGAAATGACATTTAACTTATATCTATATAAACTTATATGTAACTAATGTTAGTTGCATATTATTATGTGCAGCCGTTTTGGGTCGGCTATATATAATATTCCTTATTTTTAAAAAATAATCAATAATTTTCACACCGTTTAACATAATTTACAAATAACCCACATATGTAGAAATGATATATAACTTATATATATATATAGTAGTTTGCAATTTTTAAAAAAATATGATATATTTGCAGCATCAATGCAGTCATGTTTGGTAAATACATAGAGGAAGCTAAATAATTTCGTAATAACCCATGTCATGTGTTGTTGTCTGCATCATTATTTGGTTGGTGTGTGCGTAGCTATTTTTAAATGCTAATAATGTGTGTATGATTAGTGGTTAGCATGCACATGCATCAGCAAATTTTGACGAGTATGATTGCACCCCACCTAGTATAAATCTATCGAAGAGAAATAAGAGAGCAAGAAAAAGGGATCATCGCTACTAGGGAAGAGAAGAAGAAAGAGAGAGAAAGAGAAAAAGAAGAAATGGGGAGACTCTGTTTTCCATTTTTTTCCATAAATCTTTATTCATGTAAGTGATTTAGATATATCTATGTTATCTATGTGATAATTATACTAATTTGGATTACTAAATAGATGATTATAAACAATATTTTTAGCTGAGATGAATGTTAATATGCATGTCATGTGGGTGTTCTAGAATTAAAGAATATAATATTCATTTTCATTGATTTAAAAAATAAAATTACTTTGGCTAATATGCATATTATTTTGATGATCAAATCTATTAATTATGTTTAGTTTTTGTTAATTCACATGGCATATAAAGTTTATAAAAATTGGATGTGAAATAACTATTAAATTACTGACAAAAATTCTTGTATGTTGAAAATAGAATTTTGTTAAATTCTATAGTTGTCAAAATTATATATTAAATATTAGGCTTGAATCAAAGCTCTTGTCATTTAGAATACATCTCCAAAGTCGAATTATGAAGATATTGTGTATATTGGGAAATATGACGCTATCTCTAATAGTGTCCGAATTTAAATTTTTTTGTTTTGGTTATGGTGTGACCAAAAAATATTAAATACGAGGATTTGTTCATGTTATTTTCAAGATCAAATTCAGTAGATGAATTCCAAATAATAGTATTATGGTAGGAAAGAGATTTCAGGTTAAAATGAATTTGTTTGGTTAGTTAAATTTTGGCATATCATGTTTAAAACTAATATATGGAATAAAACATGATTTTTATGTTGCTTTATGCATGTTATTTAGAAGATCAAAATTATTTAATGTATTTATGATATTAGTATTTGCCTAGTGTAGTGACCTTTATGTCAAATAATATTGTTTGATCAGTAAAATTTGATGATTTTTAAATATAACAACTTCATCAAATTTAGTAATTTTGGACCTTAGATCCCCTGTGGACAATGATGGATGTTTAGTATAGGTTATAAACACTTTATAAATGAGTTTTAATGGATAAGATGCCTTAAAAAATATATATATATATCTAATGATATTTTAAAAGTAATATATATAATAAAATAATAAAACAAGGGACACAAATCCCTATTTGGTTTTATGGGCCGGACACAGGTCAAAGCTCAATAAGGTAGCTAGGCTCTAGCCTAGCCAGCCAAAGCCCAACACAAAGCGCAATAGATAGTTGCCGGTCCAGTGACGAATGGATGGCTCAAATTGATTTCATTATATTTAGATCATTTGACCTCTATTTTGGATGATCAAGTAGCCAATTTTGAGATTTGTGTATATTTTGGATCTAATAGAATGGTTAGATTATCTAAAAAGTGACTAGATCATGTGAAATTGAATGACTATACTTGATTTATTGATTTATGGACTACACGATATTTGATCTGGATGATTAGGTAGTACATGTTGAGGTTTTTGAATATTCTGGACCTAATGAAAAGGTCATATTATTTAAAAGATAGCCAGATCATATAAATATGAATAGTTAAATTTATTTTATTGATTTATAAACCCCATGATATTCGATCTGGACGATCAGGTAGTTAATTTTGAGGTTTTTGAACGTTTCTGGACTTAATGGAAGGGTCACATTGTTCAAAAGATGGCTAAATCATATGAAGATGAATGATTGAATTTATTTTATTGATTTATGAACCCCACAATCTTTGATTTGGATGATCAAATAGTTTATCTTAAAGGTTTTTGGACATTCTGGATCCAATGGAAGGGGTAAATTGTCCAAATAGTAGTCAGATCATGAGGTTGAGTAGACAGATGTGATGTTATGATCCACTAAACCGGTTAGGATATGATTTAAGATATTGATGTGTTGATGATAATTAAATCATGAGGTTGAGTGGACAGAAGTAATGTTGTGGTCCACTAAACCAGTCAGGATATGATCTGAGATGTTAATGTGTTGATGATAATTAAATCATGAGGTTTGAGTGGATAGATATGATAATAAGATCCACTAAACCAGTCAGGACATGACTTAAGACATTAATATGATGAGATAAAGAGGTTTGAATGAGCAACATAAATGGATGAAATATACTTTCCTAGATTCATATTGTGGTCGGTCAAACCAGAAAGTTTATGATGTTTATTGTGGTTCGATCAGTATTTTTATCACATATGCTAGTTACATCTGTTTTACTTATTAAGTTGTTATAACTCACCCCAAAATTATTTTACTAAGAATGTTGCTCGTGGAGGGCATTAATTTTATTGTGGGGATATATGTGATAAAATGTTACTATGAAAGCAATGTTAAAAATAAATGTTATATTTTCTATTTTATGTTGAAGAATTATATTATATGGATTGTATTGTAATATTTTCTTTGATAATGAACTACTGTGGTTGCTTTCATTGTTATGATTCATCTCTCATGCGATAGATCTTGGAAGATTCACTCTTGGATTTGAAAATGATAGTTATTTATACTAATCCTGAGGCTAGGGCATAATAGATTTTCTTTTATCTATTAAAGTAAAGCACGCCAAAGAGGAATTACACAACTCATATACACTTTTGTTAATATAAATAACATAATATAACTTATTTTTAAAATAATAATTTTTTTAATTATCTATTATGCTATAAAATTTTTATTTAAATAACTTAAATGAATTTTATATGCATAGCATGATGTATATCATTTGTAATTTATATGCAGTCAATATTGATTGCATATAAGCATTATATGCAGCCAACATCAGCTGCATATAATATTATATGCAGCCAACGTCGGTTGCATATAAGCATTATATGCAGGCAACGTTGAATACATATAATATTATATGTAGTCATTTTGCTTTTGTTGGGAATAAATATCTACATTTATGTTGGGAATAAATCTCTATATTTATAATGCAATTAATAGTAGGATTAGCCTTATGGTTACCATAATAGAGGAAGTGAAAATGGTTGCAAGAAGAATCTTTGTTTTCTTTCTCTTAGAGCGCCCAAACTTGAAATCTATTTGGGTTTTAGACCTATTGCCAATGTTCTAAAATGGATGATCGATATGATAATCGACAAAAATGATGATGGACACCCTTTTTAACGCATGGAGGCAGTGTTGGTGCTCATCTGACACTGCATGATGCGATCGAGAGGGGAAAAGGCATTTGCTTGAGCGTTCGTGGCATTGCAAGCAATCAACCAATGTATAAGGATGACTCCACCATTGTCAGAACATTCGTTTGGTAATCTGTTCGACTCCCTTTGCATGAATTATAAAAGTTGAGTTAAAAATATGGCCTGGTGAATGGGATCTGTGTCTTCATATAGTTAGAGGAATAATGATAACTTTTTCATATTCCTTTCAAAAGAACTAAAAACATGGAAAAACAATTCATTTGTTATTAGTTTACCACCAATCACATCCCACCCTCCCCAACTTCAAATAATTGAAAAAGGAGCATGATGAGATGACCATAAGAAAAAAGGATTTTGTATTTCTTGTGATGGCAGGCATCTAAACACTGCTTCATATCATGGTAGGCCTCTAAAGAGGAGGACAGGAGAGTGTTGGTCCCTAGCTAGTGGTGGCTCAAGAGAGAACCTTTAAAAATTTTGGTCAATTTCAAATGATATTACTGAAATAAAATAGGAAAGATCACATAGCATACTAAGACAATGATTTTTATAGTGGTTAGGCCCTTAAATTAAGTACCTACTCCACTTCTCTAAGTTAGCTTCTCTTATTAACTCATGTTTCACTAACACTTTTTGGTTTTTAAGCTCAACAATAAACTTATACAAGTTGGTTTTCAATATTCACCAATAACTTATACAGTTAGTTTTCAAAGCTCACCAATAACTTATAAAATCTTTAGCAAGTTTTCGTGCTTGCTGTTCACTATAAGATGCAAGCCCTATGCTAGCAAATGAGAAAATAGTAAGTAAACATGTATAGAAATAAATGCCTCTTGATAGGTAGAGTGTACGGAGTATAATGATAAAAACACAATAAATATAGCAGTAAAGAATAAGAAATATTAGACTCTAAGTGTTGTTGAATGATTTGCTTTGAATGTTTTTTGAAATATAGCACAATGGAGCTAATCTCATTGAATTAAATCTAGAAAGCTTCAGTAAATGCTTGAGTAAATTTTGTTCAACTTTTTCAATTCACTCTCAAAACTTTTTTCCCAGACGTTTGAATCTTCCTTTTATAAGTTGTGAAAGACACCTTAGCTATAATGATTATCTTTGGTAGCTTTTAGACCATTTGAAAAAGGGCATTTAAAGTTTTATCACAATTTTCTTCTTTTGTCCAACTTTAGAACTTCTGAAATTCAAAACTTTTGAGGTTCAAATATTTGTTAGTTATCATTGTACATTTAATGCAGAACTTCTTAGGCTCTTCTTTTAAACTTCTGAGCTAGGGCAATGACATATTTTTTTTAATATTTGAGCACTTTAGATTCTTCTGAAGGCTGAATTTGGTATATGATACTTTCATCAGTCATATTTTTGCTTATGAGAAACTTATGAAGTGTTTCTGAAGCTTGAATTATGTTTTTGACTTACTTCCTGAGTTTTGGCTTACTAAGGATTCCTTTGAAGAGTTTCTGAATTGCTTCTGAAGAACTTCTGAGGTTGATTTCTAAAATTTGAATTCTAACTCTCATATGCTTCTTGAATCTTGTCTTTTTGAAGTTATCTCTAGCGGCCTTTTGTATTACTGTTGAAAATCTTCTAAGTTCAGAAACTTATTCTAAGCTTATTCTGCATCACTACTATCGACCTTCTATGACATTTCTAAAACTTAGAAGCATTTTTGAATTTCGAATTTTGATGTACTTTGATTATAAAGATGACGTTTTTCATTGCTTTCGATAAGGTTCTAAGTGCATAAGCTTCCTTTGAATTATTTTAGAAGTTCTTTCTGATAAACTTCTGAGTGCAGAAACTTTCTTTGAATTATTTCTGAAGTTCTTAGAGCGTTTTATTTCTAAGGTGATTTTGGAGACTTGGGAATGCCTTTGAACTGCCTCTAAAGTGTAAGACTGCATTGGAGTTAATTCTGAGGATTGCGTTTTGTCTCTGAAAAGATTCTAACTTGTTTCTGAAGTGATTTTGAATACTTCTGAGCTTCAAGCCTAATTTTTGAAGGAATTCTAATTTGTCTCTAAGATACTTTTGAGCTTCATACCTTGTCTTTAAAGGGATTCTGATTTATATCCGAAGTACTTCTAAATACTTCTGAATTGCTTCTGAGTGATTTTTACTTGAGCATTCTTTTTAAATTATCTTCTTTCTGTGAAGTCTTAATAATATACGCTTTAAAATTAACAGTTACTCTCCTTAATTCATTTTAACAAATTAACACTGCATCACTTGAAAAATAATTAGTTAGTAGCTTAACTCCTTACTTATATGTTTGCACATTATCAAAACTTAGTTGCTTAATTACATTCATTATCAAAATCGAGCTAAGTAAGATGATTAGACTCAATAAAGAGGGAAAAAGATCTCTTATTACATTTCATGCCATATCTTTCCTCCAATGGGTTTCATGCCATAGCATGCTTCTAAATAATGGATGACTCACAAAATTGAAAAACCTAGTGCATGAAGCACATGGTGCACATTGGGCATATAGTTGGTGTATGTGGTGGAGTCTTAATTTTTGTATGTTCTTTCTTTTGTAGTTTATATTGCAAGATGGAAATTACATTTCTGTACCTTTTTATCCAAGTGATTCCTCTATTATTTTTGATTGATATTAATTATTCATGTTCTAGTTGCTTAGCAAATCTGATTCTTGCTTGTCCTGTTTGCTCCTATATTTTCCCCTAGCAGAGCATCCAAGGCTTTAGAATGCAAGTAAAGCTTCAAATGTTTCTCTTGAAGACATTGTCAAGTCAAGACTCAAGCAGTTTTCAATGATGAACAGATTCAAAAGGAAAGCTCTGAAGGTCAGTTTACTAATCATGTTCCTTTCTTTTCTTAACATTTTGACATCATGTGTTTGCATTTGCAATATAACCACCATCAATCCTTGCTAATAGGTTATTGCTGAGAATTTATCCATTGAAGAAGTGGAAGACCTCAAAGAAATGTTCGGGCTAATGGACATAGATAGCCATGGTGTTGTTTCCTTTGAGGGGCTGAAAACTAGAATTCAAAAATCTGGTTCCTAGCTTGTAGAGTCTGAAGTTCAGATGCTTGCAGAAGCTGTAGGTGATCCAACCCATGAATGTGCTTTAGTTTATATCTTTGCAAAGCACTCATGTATTTAATTTATCTTTTGTTTATTGGAATGTTGAGCGTATAATATGGTTATCATTTGACAATTTGGCCTGGCTTCTACAAATTTTTGGTTTTTGTGTGTTTTTTCAATAATTATGGTTTGTTGGTTTGCCTTGTTTTCATATTCAATGCTGATGTTGCACTTGTTCTCAGTGTCTTCAGAGGGGCTTTCTTATCTTGATGTCGAAGGATTGGGTGACTGATAATTGGGTTGCTTCTTTGTCCTTGTATTTGGGATTATTTTTGTGGATAGCAACATTTAGCATGTTCTACTATTTTACACTTTGGCATGTATCTAATGACTTTCTTTGTTTTTGGCATGTTCCATTCCATATGTTTCTTGGGCACAAGCTGCACGAATTAGCAGGTCCTAAACTTGTGGAAAATTTGAAACCATTGATTTTTTATGCAATTTTACTTGAAGTTGTTATTTCTGAATGCCATTATGATCTTTCATTCCGAGGTAGCATATCTTATACAGTATTATGCTTAACTAGAGACAACAATTTTTTAATGTACAAGCACCCACATTGATGAGTCCATTGGGCTTTGTCGAGGTTGGAAAATTTTTCCTATGAAATGTAGGAGCTTCTTTGATCATCCATTTGCAAGCCATGAATTGAGGAATGGTTATCCACTGAAGAAGGATTTTGGACATAGCCCTTTCATCATGGAACCAACCAAATGAATCTAGAAATCAAATGAATTTAGTTGTTCGCTTTATTAATGATCCTATTTCATCTAGATTTTTCCAAAATTTCTTTTATGCAACTAAAATTACTATGGAAGCAACTGCTGAACGTGACATATTGTGAATTTCATCAGAACTTTGGACCTATATTGCTTTTGGTCTTACTCATATGCTTTCTCTGGAGATGTTGACCCATGGGTGTTTACTTCTGAAATAGGTAGATATGAATGGGAAAGGTGCATTAGACTATGAAGAATTTGTTGCTGCATTGCGAAGAATGGCAAATGATGAGCATGTCCGCAATTTGTGAGGTTTGTTCTCTAACACAGCTGACTATTCCATCTTTACATAATTTTATGAATTTAAGTGCCTATTTTTAGGTCTTTATGAATCATTCGTAGCCTTGAATCTTGGTGAAGATAAACAAGTCCCCATGCAATTCTCAAAGTTATATTGAAGCCGTTCTTCCAATCTAATTGATGGTGCTGATTTGGATCTGTCAAAGTAAAATATATGGCATTGCATTATGGAATAGTTAAAATGATTGACAAAATAAGTTAATTTTTGGGTTTCATGAATGTACCAAATAGAAAGGTGTTGAAGCTTTTATTCACTTGTTATCTTATTCAACTTTTCATGAAAGGCCTCGGCATGTGATTGACTTTCATTATTTTATATATATAATATATTGAAGCTATGATGTACATACACTTGCTACTACTATTTGACATTTAAATTATGGTTGAATATAAGCATAGGGAAAATCAAAAGGATTACATTTTTTGAGTAGATTTAGCTGTGTAAAATTTTTTGGTGTGTACAAACTAAATATTGCCAACAAAATGGTTGTATATAGTTATATGCAGCCACTAAACATGGTTCCATATAACTATATGCAACCAATAAAATGGCTACATATAACTATATACCACCAGCAACAAATGTAAAACAACTGCACATAGTTATATACAGGTAGGAAAAAATGACTATATATAAGTATATGCAGCCAACAAAAAAAGGGCAACAAAATGACTGTATTTGTCTATTTGAGACAAGACATATGTAGCCAATAAGTAACCGATTTTGTTGGTTGCTAAAGACTAAGTGCAACCAAAATTTGACATTTTGCATTCAAAATGTTAGCTGCATTTAGTCATTTCTCTTGTGGTATTTAGTTTTTTTTATTATTAGCTATATTTATAATAATTATTTTCTTATTTGAAAAAACCTATCTATTTTCTTTATGTATTTTATTCAAATTATTCCTTCCTACATTATTTTCCTTTTATCCCTTCACGTTTTTAAACATCAATTTCTTCTTCTTCTTTTTTTCTCCTCCTTTACGAATTCCTCAAATTGGCGTCAACTCCTTTCGCATAGGGTTAATTAGTCGAAGAAGCAGCCAACGTCCCATAATTCCTCTAGCTTAGCACATGATCGGAGAAAGCAGCCAAAATCATGAGTTGGATTGCTGAGCAAGATCAGACGCACCAAGTGTCATTCGGCTCATTTGGTGTATATTTAACCAATAATTCTTTTATCCTCATATTAATTAGTGGGTAATTATTCAATATAAGCTGCCGGTACGCCATATTATTTAAAAGAACATAAGCCCGAGCCTTAAAGTAGAAAAACCATTTTTTTACCATATTACAAGACTCGGGTGATATAATATTTGGGTGGGTCACCCTCAAAACATGAGTATTTCCTTTTAGAGCAATGCTCAAGTCTCTTTACCAATAGCATTATTCTTTCCGCATATATTCTAGATATCACTTAAAACATGCATATGCCATTGTGGCTCTTCACAGAAATGCAACAAAAAAATACAAAAAAATTAATATAATCTTTTTTAATAAGAGCAAAAATCCGATTTCACAATAAATTTATCAATCATTAGTTATACTCGAACTGATGCAGGTCTG